>JBCNJP010006372.1:0-13000 GCA_039602395.1 Deinandra increscens subsp. villosa
CAGGTTAAATGAGATGTCATGGAGAAGAAAAGTCAATGAGTGTTGCTACTGTTCGTGTTGAAGAACCAGCCGGAAAAGGACTTACCCTATGCTCAGGGGAAGTTTGTTGGTTTTTCAAGTGAAGCTTCTTAAGACTCAAAAGATACCGTTCTCAAGTTTAGGGGAAGCTGATTGAAGAAAAGATGCAGAGCACTCACAACAAGAAATTCAAGAATGCCAAGACAGAGGTTGTTCAAAATTTATCCTCTGAAGTCTCATGCAAGTCAAGACAGTTACTGATGCTTTAGCAAGGACTCGCCATGTTTCAAGAAGAAGCGAGTACATGAGAATCCTCCTTTCATTACTTGTTTATCATTTGAAGTCCAAGCTGATGCTGATAAAGAGAGAAAGCCATCTAACATCCCATATGCTGCCAAATGAAGATTGTTAAAGAAAAGAATCTTCATCAACCCATGCTCAAGCCAAGGAGAAGACTGCAAGTCTGAAGATTGAATGTAGAAGACATTTAATATCACAAGCCAAGTGGAAGATTGTAAGGGAATAATTTGTGGCTTGTGTATTAAATAGTCACTTGGCGGATTAATTTGAAGGCCTATGCATGTGTATAGGTGAAAATTAGTTGGGTTATGGGTATATTGGGTCATTGGGCCAATTTAGACATGATTGGGCTCATTTAGAAAGTGTTTAGGGGATGTTTAGTGGGCCTTTAAAGTCCAATACGGGAATTTGATGTTGTCACATCCCCAATTTCCACTAACGGAGTTTTACCGTGTGGGGTGTGAACCAGACCAGGACCCGAGTCATTAGTTACATCAAACATAAGTTAAGGGTTCAAAATGTAAATATATTTCCAAACGGGAAATATCAAACCAGAGTTTATGTTTAGCGGAAGCTTATAAAAGTTATGTTGCGCAAAACAAGCGCCCGACAAGTAAATAAAGTTCAAGATAATGGTTTTAAAAGCAAGTTCCCAAAAATAAAGTTTAACCAGCGTACGTGCCCAAAATCCGATTCTCCCTAGCGTCCTGCAAAGCATGCATAAGAGCAAGTGTCAACTAATGTTGGTGAGTTCACATAAGCACATAAGTATAGCTAGTATAGTTATGCAGTACGAATACAACAGTTTTTATTCGTATATAAGTATGTATATTAACAGTACAATCCATATCGTAGGTAGCGAGCCTAAGTTCATGTCACTAAAACGTTCGCAACTGAAGCTGACCAATTAGTTGTAGGAATAAATCCTTACGTGGTTTGCCTTCCCCGTGTCTACTCGATCATGGTAAGTTTAGGCTGACATTGTCCTCAGTCTGACCGCCAGTCGGGTGGTGCATCTCGTGCCCGCTGAGTGGGGTTTGTCAGACCCCAGTAGTACTACCCAATATCCCCTCGCTATTTGCTATTAACGGTTCGATAAGTAAGGACTTTCAAAGATAAAGCATTTTACGTGAACATGTGATATATGTTGGATTTCTACTTTAATCATACATAAAAGTTGTTGTGTTATCACCCTAACCCGGGCGTAACGTGTTTGCGTGTGTTATCGTCCAAAACCGGACGTAACGTAAGGGTTGTGTAACTCACCTTAGGGTACGCTGCTACAAATTTAGTTAGACTTCCGAGTCTTGCGTAATTACCGAGTTCAAATGGTAACGCCGGGAAATGTTTCAGTACAATTATCACCTGAAGAATCCCAGCATGAAGCTGAAGCAAGCGGTTCTAGGTTTGAACCTTCTCAATCTGATTCTGAAACTTCTGATGCTCGAGTCCCACCGAAAAAGAAACAGAAGACCGGAGCTGACACTGCTGGATCTTCTCGTACCAGAACACAGGGAGATGTACAATCTCAAGTAGAACCTTACTCATCAAGTGTTAAGTCAGATAAGGTTGTCTACGAAGAAAAGCATTGGATAGCCACTTCTTATCCCAGACCGGCTAGGAAGAAGAAGTTCTATTTGGAACACAAGAAACGTCTGGTTGAGCAAGCTAAGTCAGTTGCTACTACTCATTCCACTAGAGCTGACATTGAAGAACCTGTTGATCAAGAATGTCAGAATGTTCAAGATGAGCCGATGCCAGACATTGCTGCTCAAACAGAACCTGAAACTGAAAAGATGGTGGAAACAGTGGAGGCTGATGTTAACAAGTCTGCAGAGACTGAACCTGTGACTGTTGAAGCTGAAACATAAGCTGTTACAGAACCTGTCACCCTCCCAACTGAACCTGCTGTTTCACCTAAACAGGGTCAAATGGTGCAAGTGACGGTAACTCCAACCCCTGTCATTACTACCCAACCTGAGGTTAGAACTAGCCTTGTTGCCTTAGAAGGAACTTCTGAAGCTGGACTATCAGGAACAAACCCGTATGATGTCTATGACTACGAGGAGATGAACTCAGAAATTGAGATCCTGACTATCCAAAACTCTCACCTTGAGGCCGAATTAAGAGATGCAAATTAGACAATTCTGGATCAAGCTGTTGAGATTAGAAAGCTCAAGGGGTTGCTTGATAAAGTGCATAATGATAGTCAACAGAATGTTCCAAAAGATGGTAGAGACGGAGATGGGGATACAGGTACAAACACTCAGGCTGATGAACAACCCTGAACAACTGAACAACTGAACCATCTGTTCAGCCATTGTGAACCAACTGAACCTGTCCTGGCAAAGAATCGTTTTTCCGAAGTTCTGAAGAAAAAGGCCCAAAAGACAGTGAGTCCGATGACTCTGATGATGATGATTCTGATTCCGAAGTGGATGCCTCATATGGTGACGCATTCTTGAATAGTGAACCATGTGAAGATGAGGAAATGCAAATGCAGATCTACAACAGCTTACAGTATCTGGTGCCACCGCCTGAAAACCCAAAGCTCGCAAGGTTTACTATGGCTGCACTAGAAACTGCTACTGCTTCTTCCTCAGGAGCCCCACTGGCTATCACTGTTGGTGGGAAATTGGAGTTGCTCCAGACATTCCAAGGAGTGTATCATTACAGCTCCAACTTGCTCCTCCAGTCCAACCGTCACAGACGAACCTTTCTAGTGCACTGATTCCAGCAATGGAAGATGTTCAACATATGTCTGTTGACCCAGCCTATCTGGATGCTGGTAGAGAAACCTTCAAGGACTTCTATTCTACTGTGCTTGCTACTGATCCCAGCTGCAGAAGCATTGTGACTGTCAATGATGAAAATCCAGAAGAGCAAGCAATGGAAGATATCTCAGTAAATCCAGATGATTTGAATGACGCTGAAGAGTTGGGTGACCGTCTTGACCTACTGGTAAACCAGTCAAACCCTCTAAACTTCATAGATTTAGAGTTTGATGGTGATGAGTATGATGATGACATCCTAGACAATGTCAAGGAAGAAGAATTTGAAGAAGAAATAGAGGCTGATATGACACATCCTCATCCCATATCTCCATTCAATTCAGTGCCATTTGTGGGAGAACAGGTAGAGATGGAGGAACATCAATTAGCTCTGGCAGTACCCTCCACTGAAAGAGATCAGAATGAGCCATTAGACCATGTCACTGAAGAGCAAACCTCTACTTTACCCTCTGACTCTGCTGAAGCTGCCATTGGTTCATCTGTGATGGCTACTCAAGCTGTCCAGAGAAGACCATATCCCGAGGATATTTTTGGACCAGAGCCTGATGATCGTCCTGCAAACCCTGGAAGAAACTAGTTGAACATGGCAAGCAGGATTGATCGAAACAGAGGCTTTTATCCATTAACCCTTGAAGAACATGAATTCAAAACAGGGATAAGGCAAATTGCTCCGGAACGGTTAAGATATCGTCCTATGGGTCTCCCTCCTCGACCAGAATCACCGTTGGTTGGTGATACCGTACCTGTAAACGTGGTGGATCCAGAGCTTCTGGAACAACCAACTGCTGTGAGAACTTCTGCAGAAACAGGTCCATCTGGTACCACTCGAACACTGAGTCGAAGAGACAAAGGGAAACAGAAGATGACACCGCAAGAGGAGTTTGAGGATGCAGAGAATAAGAGGAAAGCTAAAGAAGAAGAGTTTAGATTAGCTCAACAGGAAAGGGCTGAGAAAATTTTAAAGGTGATGGATGATAGAGAAGCAGAAATACTTCGTCAAACCCGACTCCTGAATACTACCATTTTGGGAAATGATTCAATACCGATGGAACCAGACTCATATCTCTCTGACCCATTGATCCAGGTGATTCCCAATGAAACTGGCGATGGTGTACACCCTAATGATCACTCTGTGGCTGCAAGATACGTTAGAGCACTAGTAGAGTGTGGTTTATCCTTCCAATATCTCATGACTTTCAACACCTACCAAGTTGTTGAAATGGATACTGATGAAATGGATATGGAAAAGCTGCTAAAGGAGAACCCTGACTGTAGTCTGAGAGACCCGAAGAAGGCATTTGTGAATCAGTACGCTGACACAGATCAAGATGTAGACTACGTCCAATTTAATGACGGCTTGTCGGAAAAACTTCATCAAATGCATACTAGATATCGGGCACCCCCTGCCGACCCAGATTGTCAACTGCCCAGCCCTCCTAGTCCAAAATCTATCCAGGACAAGGTCAACTCCATGACCAAATGAGAGCTTCGAGACTTCTTATCAGTCAGGAATGTTGCAAGAAAAGACTACATTTTCAAGAAAATGCCCGGACTAAGAAAGATGGCCAAGCAATTCATGGATGATGACGCTGAGTCCAGGAACAAAAAAATCAACATGATGGAACAGGAGAGGGTAGAAAGTCATCGAGTCAGAGATGTTCCTACTTTGGTAGACGAATGGAAGGAGATGCTCCCGCACACTAAAGCTATGATGTAGTTCACTGCACGTAAGCTGAAGGAGATGCCTTCTACTTCCGAGCATCCCGATGAAATGAAAATACAGGGATGGAAGTATGATCACGAGTTCGGGGCCTTCATCATTAAAAGAATAAATGGGTTCGTTCAATTCTTCGCAACTATCAGAGACCTCATGAAACTCTTCTCCTGGGAACTTAAATAATTGAGACGGCTCGACATTGTCAATCACTCAAACACTGAGATTGTTGTGATAGCTGAGAGTTTAGTGCATAACACATACCTCAACAGATATCACAAGCAAATCAGAGAGCAAGAGAAGAAGGAACATGAACGGTTTGAGAAGAAACGAGCTAAAGTCCCTTACAAGCAGATCTACTCCAATATTGGCAAGAACATAAAGACTAAGAAGATTGAGGGTAATCTGAAGAAAAATCCCATCAAGGATTGGTAATACAGTGCTCAAACTCATGAGTTAGTGATTGAACTAGAAAATGCAGAACCAATCGGACTCTTTACTGCCATAGAGCTCAGGCTGTTACCCATCTGCTACCTACGTTGGATCTTCTATGGTCATCTTGAAACAGTTCCACCCAGACTAAAGCCCTATGAGGTAGTTGATGCAAATTACTTCCTACTGTTCCTTAAATGGTGGAGCTGGTAATGTATTAATGCCGGAAGGATGAAAACTGAAAGTCTGGCGAACTTTGAAAGATGGGAAATAGACAGTCGTGGAATAAGTCATTTGTGTAGAGGCTCAGACAGGAAGCTTGAAATGTGGCACTACTCAGATCTGAAGAAGTTTGCAAGAAAAGATCTTTGGATGCTGTGGCAAACCCAGATCTACTGCTATGACCGCAAGTATAACAGGTTGGCTAGGAGATACTGGCGTTTCCTATTAAAGCTTCTTGGACAGTTAAGATGATGATGATGGAGGGTGTTCGCATTACCACCAAAGGGGGGAATTGTTGGAACCTGGAGGTTGGCGATAACACGAACACACGAACCCAAGAACAAGATCACAGGTGAAGCTGCAGAACCAACATGTATTTTGCTACTTATGTATTTAAACATTTTGGTTTGTAATAACTTAGTTAATGCTGAACTTTGAATCCTTACTTTGTATGATTACTTGTTATCATATGTTGGTTCAACTTGATTTACTTTTGTGTTGATCTTGTGATTGTTTGTTTGCTTGGTTGTTCGACACTTAAAATATTTTCATGCTTAAGTTGCATTTAACGATTAGACTGAAATACTCTTAACGATCTGACCCTTGTTGTGCTTAACGATCTGCCAGACAAAGGTCTTAACGACTTGAGTACATTTGCCTTAACGACTTGCATGTGAAACATACTTAACGATCTAAAAGTATTCTATTTAACGACATGCCTCCTCTTGTTTATTTAAGGATCTGCCTCACTGTTGATACATAGTCCTGATCGTCATGTGAAGTATCGAATACAAGACGAAGACTCACAAGATTGCTGAGGTCCGAACTCCCAGCGAACCTGGAGTTCGGACAGCTCCGAGCTTGTGGCGAACCTGAGGTTCGGCCAGTCGTGAGTTCAGCCTATAAATATGTTTGTCTTGTATAGATTTAGAGAGCTTCCGTGTCATATACTTTCTGAGTGTACTTTGTGATCTCAGTGGTTAATACAAGTTTCAGTTGTATTTACTCTCTGTGTTTTACTCGTTTACATTGATTTCTATACGACTAAGTAGAAGATTCTTACGCTCACGCACTTTCAAGTGGTATCAGAGCATTTGGTTTGCTCTACTAGTCGGAGATCACTGTTTTTCGAGTTATCGAGTTCAATTTCACGTTTTTGACTTTCAAAACTCGTTGTTCATCTTCATTTCTCGAATTTCTCGTTCAAAACATCATGATTCACGTCAAATATGTCTGTGTTTGTTCATTTTCAGTTGATTGAGTGTTTACAGCTCGAGAGGTGTCGATTTCAGTGAGTTTTTCCGAGTTTTTCTGAAATTTCACGTTCGGCCGAACTCGAGGTTCGGCGTAACTGCTCTGCATTCCAAGTTCGGAGTACTCTCGGTCGTAACTGCTCCGAACGTCAGGATCGGAGGTCGTTCGGAAAATTTTTCCAAGTTCGGTGACAGATCGGTCAGAGTTCGGACAACGTTCGGTCTTTGGTTCTCCGAAGGTCAGGTTCGGTGAGAGCTCGGAGAGTTTGTTTTTCGGACTAGGTTCGGACTAGGATCGGTGAACGTTCGGAGGTAGTTCGGAGGATATAATAAGTTCGGAGTTGGTTCGGACGAGGTTCGGAGTGAACAGTAACCTGTGTTTCGACAATTACCGATTTTCAAGCGTTCGCGGCTATTCAAAACTCAGTTCAAGCAACTATGCAAACGATGATGAACTATGATAATGAAATTGGAACAAGTCAGAAAGTTCCCAAATTGCTAAAGTTGGAAGATTATCATAGTTGGGTTAAACGGTTTGAAGCATATGTCGATACAAATGATATTGATATGTGGTTAGCGTTCACTGAGCAATATGTTTATCCTAAAGATGAAACTGGTGAACCTATACTTCAAAGAAAAATGTCTTCTGAACAAAAGAAAGCTTATCAAGCTGAGAAAAAGGCCTATGGTACTTTAACGATGGCTTTGCCTAAAGAGTTACTTCATCAATTTGCTGGTAACTACACATCGAAAAGTCTATGGGATGCTTTAGAGAAAAGATGTGAAGGCAATGATCAGTACAAGAAAAGTCGACAAAAGGTTTTGAAGAAAGAGTTTGATAGTTTCAAACATTATCAGAATGAAACGATTCCCAATCTGATTGCAAGATTTGCTCATCTGATGAGTGAAATGCGTTTGGTGAATCTTACTAAAGACGAAGCTGATATGAAAGAGAAGATTTTAGAAGCTCTACCTGAAAAATGGGAGAATTATGTTATGATGATTACTCATGACAAGGATTTTCAAGGATTGTCTTTCAATGATTTAGTTCAAAGACTTCAGGCTAGGGATATGGAATTGATGGTGAACAAGTCTCTTCCTACACAAATTCAGAATCCTGCAATTTATCATGGTGAAAATGATTCTACAATGAATGCTGGGAAATCGAGTATTCTTAATTCTGCACCCCCAACAGCATTCCTGGCAGGTAAATCTGAATCTTCAAGTTATTCTTCTGCTGGTTGTACTATTTCTGTTCCAAGTTCTTCATTTCAAAATGCATTGTCTGCTCAAACTATCGATGATTATAATGCGTTAATGTCTGCATTGGTATCTTCATATTTTGGTGTCATCACTGGTGCTGTGAGTAATGCTGAGTTAGCAAATGAAGATTACGATCAGATTGATTATGATCATTTGGAAGAAATGGATCTAAATTGGCAGTATGCAATGTTGGTTCGACGAACGAAGAAATTTTTCAACAGAACTGGGAAGAAGAGATTGAATCAGGAGGGTAAGATTGGTTTGGATAAGTCTAAGGTAAAATGTTACAAGTGTGCAAACTATGGTCACTTTGCTCGAGAATGTCCAAATTCTGCAGATCATAAATTGAAAACTGGTCAACATGCACATTTAGTTTATCACTCACCAGATAAAGTTGAGACGGTTGAGATGAAATCTGCTAATCTTGTTCATGATTGGACCAATACTTTTCCACAGTCAAATGAATTTGCATGGAATGCAGATACTGAAGCTAAAAGGAATAATTCTAAACCTGCAATTGCTTTGACTGTTCGTCATATTGATGATGATAGCATCTTAACTGATTCTGATTCTTATTCAAGTGTATCTTTGGTTCAAGAAGAATTACCTAGAGTTTCTGAGAGTTCAAAGGTTGACGAGACTGGATGTCTTAAATGTAAGAAATTTCTTCAGGAGATTGCAAGTTTTGAACAAAGTCATCAAATATCTACTGAAGAGATAGGGATGTTAAAGCAAGAATTAGAAGATTTTCAAAAGAAGTATTATGCGTTGGTTCATGTTCATGAAGATATTTTAAAAGAGAAAACAATATTAGCTGAAGAATGTGAGAAAGCAAAGGCTGAAGCTTTAGATGCAGCTCAAGATTTTGAGAATCTGTTTGAGAAAAGTTATCCAGTACAGAAAAAGTATGAAGAAGCAACTGCTCTTATTGCTACAACAGCTGTTACTGTTGAAAAGCTTCAGAACAAAATTTCTATGCTTCAAGATGAGAATACTCTCTATCGTGATAAAAATGAAGTTTTGACAAAGGATGTTGAAATTTACAAGAAAAAGAGAGAAAGTGTTCTTGAAGAATTATTTGCTGAATGTGAGTTCCGAAAGTTACAAACTTATGAATATGATGATCTCAATGCAAAGTTCATCAAGTCACAAAAGGAAGTTTTTGACGCTCAACAAAAGATCAATGATTTAAAACTGGAGATTTTGGAGTTGAAGCGGCAAGTGAAGAATTGCAATTTATCACCCACAATGCTAAATTTCCTATACAAGCAGGATCAGAGTTCAGATAGTTCTCAGAAGGCTGATGTTCACTTGGTTCCTCAACCAGTGGATTTAACTGAAGTTACTGCTGCTCAGATTGATCCAAAAGCTGAATTGCATGATTATTCTAAGTTTGCTACTCCACCCAAGAAGAATAAATCTAAGTCCAAAAAGAAGGAAAAGCCTTTGGGTGAAGCTCCAAAGTTTGTGTCAAAGTCTGTTTTGTTGGAGAATGAGAAGGTTTTTGATAAGGTTGTGTCAAGTTCTTCATCTGCAACTGAAGAAGAAAAAGTTTTGGTTGAGAAGAACAGGCTGACGGATATTAAAGCCAAATTTACTAGTGAAGCTAAGGCGAGAGAAGCTTCGGGTTCTTCCTCAAGAATTTCAAAGGTTTCAGGCTCCAAACACAAAGGTGTGGGGTTTGTTGTGCAGGAAGAATTGATTCAAACACAGAAACCGGTGCAAGTTGCCAAGGCTCCTAAAGCAAAGAATACAAAGAAATCAACATCTCAGAAGGAATTCACTTACTATTCTGGAAGATCGTCATCTTCAAGGAGTCCATCTCCTAGGTATGATTCCTCTGTTGATTTCTTTGACAATTTTGATTCTGAGCATTCATCTGGTTTTTCCAAATCAAAATCATTTTCAAACAATTTTCGAGAAAGACTTTGTTATGTATGTCGTCAACCTGGCCATCTAGCTGCTGATTGTCCAACGACTGCATATATCCACAAAACTGCCAAATATGTGGATAACAAAGGTCAAATTTTTTATGAACCTCGGTCCCCTAAGATACCATCAACTCGTAAATCGTCTTGGTCTAAACCAAGTACGTCGGTTGAATCTGATTCAGGTTCTGATCAAAAATTGAAAAACCAAAGGTTGTTTCCAAGGCCAACAATGACTTTGTGGAAGACACCGGGCGACCCGACGATGTTACATCGGGTCGATCCCAGAGCGACTAATGATTTATTTGGTGTCAACAGGTGTTTCAGGAAGATCTTTCGGTGATTGTACAATTGCTGATTGTGAAATATCTGTTCTAATTAATCTGACTTTCAAAATTAATTGTGTTTTCAAAGCTAAACTGCAAGTATTCGTGTTGGTTGATCAATTTTTCTTGGTTTTCACTCCGTCTCATTCTGAGGGGGAGTTTGTTTTTGCAAAAATACGAAAATAGTGTTTGTTTTTCAAATCGTAAAAATGAAAATCTATAAATAGAGTTGTCATTTTTAGGGGGAGAAATTTGAAAAAGCCAAAAACATTGAAAAATGAGAAATTGTATCCGACATGATTGGGAAATGATGGTACATTGGCTGACAGTGTCTGACTCATGGATAAAGTAAGTGAAAAAGCCATAAGACCATTTGATCGATGTGCAAGGTAGGCTCGGCAAATCAGAAAGTATACAAATGTGATATACACTAAATCTGATGCTTGACCTAGTGGACAACATCTTGATGCATATCTCATGATATATCAAGAAAAGGATATGTAAAAAAAATTAAATGAGAAGTCACTGTGTATACATGTGTTCATTTTGCAAAGATTTAAACTTGTTTGATTTTCTTTATTTTGTCAAACGATCGGACTTTCTCTGCGTGTCGAAAGACCGACCTGATTGTTGTTCGTTTGACGTTCTGCTTTATTTTCTTTGGTGTTTCGTATAACTCATCGGACTTTCTCTGCGTGTACGGGAGTACCGACCTGATTGTTGTTGGGTTATACAACTTCAACTTGTTTTATTTTCTTATTTTGTTAAATCTGAGGCCTTATCTGCGTATCGAAAGATCGACCTTAAGGTAGACGATTTATTGTTCTTATTTCTTTTTGCATGGAACACAGTTGACTATATCATGGTTACAATCATTATGTGATAAATATCACAAGTGAAATCACAAAATGTGATAAGCAAAGCATAACTGAGTATGTCTGATAGTGTGGGGTACACTGGTCAATGCTAATCTAATAAATACCTTAACATATCCAGATGTTATGAGTATGATTGTGCCATAGTTTAAATTTGGACAAATTATATCTGCAATCGGCATGGCTTATGTGCTACAATAGTCGAAATTGAAGTGTAGTTCAGCATGTTATGACCAATATGATCCCAAGTCGTGATCTTTCTCATAAAAGACAAAAATAGTGTCTGATTCTGTATGGCATTTACTTTCTTATCAGAAAATACCAAAAAGATTTTAGGTGTGTTTTGATATAAAGTTTCTAAAGGCCAAAAAGATTTTGTTTCTGATTTGTTTTCGATTGATCAACACGGAATACCAAAATCATTTTCAAAATCAAAATATCTTGGAGTCTCGAAGAGACATTTTGCGCCAGGATTATTTATGTTGGCAGGTTTCTAAGTGGAAAGAGAACATCACAACTTCAAGTCTTCTGAAGATTGTTGATACAGAGACTACACACGTTGCAATATCAAGTATTCAATATTGAACTCATCATCTAGATCGAGGAGGAGTTTGATTGAAGATACAAGATACAAGTTTTATTAAGAGAAGATGATACTGCACATGTCGAGGGGGAGTTTGTTGATACATAGTCCTGATCGTCATGTGAAGTATCGAATACAAGACGAAGACTCACAAGATTGCTGAGGTCCGAACTCCCAGCGAACCTGGAGTTCGGACAGCTCCGAGCTTGTGGCGAACCTGAGGTTCGGCCAGTCGTGAGTTCAGCCTATAAATATGTTTGTCTTGTATAGATTTAGAGAGCTTCCGTGTCATATACTTTCTGAGTGTACTTTGTGATCTCAGTGGTTAATACAAGTTTCAGTTGTATTTACTCTCTGTGTTTTACTCGTTTACATTGATTTCTATACGACTAAGTAGAAGATTCTTACGCTCACGCACTTTCACTCACATGACTTAACGACTTGACCTTGTTATTTAACCTTAACGACCTGACTAGTCTGCTGTTGGCTAACGATCTGACTACTTGGTTAACAATTTGGCTAAGCTGGCTAACGATCTGACTACTTGGTTAACGATCTGGCTAAGCTGGCTAACGATCTGACTATTTGGTTAACGATCTGACTTATTCTTAACGATCTGGCTAACGATCTGACCTGACAAGTTAACTATCTGACATTCTGACTTAGACGAATTTAATGATTCCTTGATGTGATGTGTGATTCTCCTTGTACTCTGTGCATACACTACTAGAAATAGGGCCTTTCTTGACGCGCGAACGATGACGCGTGGTTTTTTATGACACGCAAAAACACGTGTCATAAAATAACTGTCAAGAATTATAAAATCTTAAGGCTAGATGACGCGCATTTTTGAGCGTCATAAAATTTCTGTCATAAATATAAAAAAAACACGGAGTACGGTTAAAATACCGCGCGTCATCTAAGAAGTGTCGTCTTTTATTTTACTTTTTCCCGCTCAACTATTTCCCGCTCAACTTTTTCCTCAAAATTTCATTCCCTCTAGCTTTTCTCCATCACTCTATTCAATTCATTCTCTGGTACGCTCACCTCCACTACTCAGCTTCGTGAAGCCCTAATTCCCTGGTATAGAAATTCAATTCTTGCTATCTGTTCCACGAAACCTATCTGGCTCAGCTAAATTTTTGCCCTAAATATCCCGCTCACATAAAAATTTTGCCCTAAATATCCCGCTCACACAATTTTTGCCCTAAATCTTCCGACTTCTCCCGCTCACACAAAATGTTTCCCCTAAATCTTCCGACTCCTCCGACTACATCTGCTCCTCGCCACCGTT
>JBCNJP010006375.1:0-41220 GCA_039602395.1 Deinandra increscens subsp. villosa
CCCTATCCGGTCGGAGATGTCACCGGAATGTCGCCGGAATGTCGCCAGAATATCACTGGATTATTCTTCTATCGACCTCTCCCTCCCGTAGCTCTTATGTGTGTCAATTTGTGGGTTTAGTTTTAAAGATGGTATAAGTTTTGGTAAATACATAAATAGTCCTTTTATATTTATAGATTATTAAAATACCCCCTGTATTTTTATAGCCTTATTAATTACATAACAGGTCCCTGATGTGTAAAATTACTATAATACCCTTTGATTTAACAGAAAAAATTAACTCTGTTAGGCCCAGGGACTCAAATAACAAAGAAATACAAACCTCAGACTTCCAGACGAAAATTTCTTAACCTTTGGACTCAATTCGTAAAGGATTACAAACCACAGGGACGCAATCCATAATTTACTCCTATATTTATTCAAAATAACTACATTGTAACGTTGTATGTATCAAGTTTTATTATTTAGTAGATGGAATTAACTAGCATCTTCATCCTCAAAACAAACAAATCGAATAAACCCCATGATAAAATACAAGCTCGAACATTTTATTGGCTTCTTAAATAAAAGTTATTTATTCAAAGAGATACTAAAACTTAAAACGGAAGCTAGAGAAAAGAAAAGATACAAACGAAGAGAATTCATCTTGAATTGTATCGTCAAAGGAAACTCACTGTATACAAATAGTTGATAACATTATTTTTTTTATTTAGTTTTTAGCATGACTGCATGACTTAAGTTTTAAAAATCGGTTTAATTAGCAACCCAGTTCCAGGTTTTGGCCGGTTAAACCATAAAAACCGCCGTGTCAAAAATTAGCTCGGAATTAGACTAAACCGGACACACCCAAACCGGCTTAACCTCCGATCGTTGGTTCGACCGGTCGAACCGGCCGGTTCAAAGCAGGTTTTAGAACATTGGCTTGCACTTATTTTTTAATCATACCAAAAGATATGGTAATTTTAATCAGGAGTTGATCTAAAACATCGAAAATTGATACTGGAAATACGAGCCGTGAATAAATCTTGACGCGAGGACCTGCAACTAGTCAAGTCGATGTTCTTCAACCTACAGACATGTTTAGGAAAAGAAGGATGCCTGAATCCCATAGGTTGGTGCATAAAAACGGTCTATGATAGGTGCTCGTGTAGAAACACATTCTTTACTTCAAGTTGGTTGATATCCCAGTCATGATGAAGAGCAATGCTAAGAACCATTCTGATGGAGGCGGGTTTGACTACTAGGCTAAATGTATCATAGTAGTCCACTCCAACCCGCTAAGACATGCCATCACAAACTAAATGCGCTTTGTGACGCTCAAGAGACCAGTCAGATTTAGTTTTATGTTTAAAAATCCAAATGCACTTAATGATATTCATGTTGGGTTGTCTGTGTACTAACTCCCACGTAATATTATCGATAAGAGCAGTAAACTCTTCGTGGATGGCACGGTACCAGGTGGGGTTGGTAAGGGCTTCAATAGGTGACTCGGGGATTGGTTCAATGGGGTTAGTTATGTGAAGATTGAATAGTTGTTTGGGCTTAGAAATCCCGGACATGCTACGTGTTTTCATGGAGCATGTTGATGGTGGAGGGGGGGGGGGGGATGATAATGTTGGATTTAGATGTTCGATTGTCGGATAATATCAACGTTACTATCAAGGTGCGATCCAAGACATACACTTTGAACAACAAACAAGAAAGGATAATTAAGTTTTTTATTATCCGATTACAATTAAATGATATGCGATGACATGAATTAATTATGGTGAACGTTTTAATTAATTATAAAACGTAGATTAAAAGTTAATTATATATGTATATATATTTCGATATATATATATGTGTGTGTGTGGAAAATTATGTGGTTACTTATTTAAGAGTTAGATAATTATCTAGTGGGTATGTTATATTTATAAGATAAATATAATTCAATGGTTTATATTATATTTATAAACTACGTGCCTTAAATGTTTGAAATTGCAGATTTTTTTTAAATATGTTATGAAACAAGCCTAATAGCAAACAAGGAGAAAAAAATGAAAGAGATTTTTAATTTTGAATTGTGTCTATCACAATGAGATATGACGGAATATTTATAGGGGGCTTGCAGAACAAAACAACCTATATGAGGAATTGATAACCATAATATACTATATTTATAACACTTCCCCTTGGTTACCAACTTCATACGCTTTAAGATGCTACCTCATTCTAAACATTGTCAGGAAAATTCAGTGGGACAAAACCTTAGCTAAGGGAAAAAAAGTGCAGCGCGTATTGTCTCCCCCCATTTTAACATGTATTTATGTGAGTAGCATTAATCTTTTGTGAAAAATTGCTTAGTACTTTTGCAATGTCTGATAACAACATCAGTTATCTTTCTGTTCCGAACACTCGTCGAACATGAGACATGGGTTATAATCATTCTCATATGATGTTCAACAATTTCTAGTCTCGTTCCCAATTTGAAGCGACCTAACCAACTACTCTTAGGTTGAGCACGGTGATACATTTTTACCAGTTCAAACTTAAAGACAACGCCAAAATGTTCAACTCTTATATTAATAATAGAACAGACCCCCTTTGGCTAAAAATAACTCCCACTAAGTCTTAGATCACTCTCAAAATTACCCTTATTACTGCCTCATACGGACAACGTTAGATAAAATCAAAGAATAATCCTCAACAGATGTTTGTTCTAATTTGCACCGCAGGTCAAGGAATAATATACTAGTCTCAAAATATTTTATGACTCAGATCCCTAAAGATTATTTTGAAGCGAGTTACGTCCAGTATTTATTCAACTAATAATTATCTGTGAATATGATCCTCAACTCCCTTGAGCATTCATCTCATGAACCAATCATTAATTCACAATAGTCTTTAACTCAGATTTGTTCTCTCGCATCTAACCGACTACGAACACTTAGACCACTTTAGAATGGATTTAACATGTTGGACTGAAACTGCCACTACATCAATGCCTAGTTGTAACAGTGTTGACTAGTCATAGGAAATAGCCCAGAACGCGCCCCCAAACGAAATGCACTTTGCGTGACACACTCGGCTTCACCAGCATCCGCGCAGCGGTACCACCAGCAGCCTGGTTTCGAACCCGCGTTGTGGATCGGTGTTGTTATTTTTCGCGCGCGTCACAACTTAGGACATGCGCCGCATAACTAGTGCATCCAACGTTGCGCTCCGCGTCCATCCCAGCTTTACACCACCACATGCACGTGAAGTGTTGCATGAATCCGAAGGCGCACCCCACCACCTGTGATCGCAAAAATACAAAGGCGGTCCGCGGTGATGCGAGGTGTAAAGTGCGCCATCAAAGCGCCACATTACGCACATTGCCAACCTCATGCGTGCGCGTGTGTGTAAGTGCGAGTAGCGGTGGTGCGTACCCCTTAGGGCTCATGGGATGTCTCATACTAAAGGGAAACAATCTTTAAGGGTGCTCCTCCTTATAAACCCTTCCAATTAAGTTTGGTTTACCCATCAATATGGGATGGGTTTCCATGGCACCTCACAACTAAATCTATTTTCTCCACATTTTCCATCCAACTTTGAGCTTCGATATTACATTCATCATAACACTATTTTAGACATTGTTTGGTTCGTTGTAATACTCTCACAAAATTAAACCTAAAACCGAAAATAATTAATTATATAACAAATATATAATAACTATTATTTGTATCTAAAGTTTAGTAAAAACACATTTTACTAAATTTCCAACACAAATCATATTAAGTGTATGTGTGGTGAGTTAGCTGTGAAAAAAAATAAGAATCAGAGGTCTCGTATGAATTGAATGCATTTTTACCACTATAGCATCATTCATAAATGGTGTGAGTTGATATTTGAAGAAAAACAAAAAACTTCTTTATTTAAAATTAATTTTACTAAGGCATTTGACTCTTTTATTTGGGATTACTTAGAATCAATTATGTTGTTTATTGGATTTGGTGCATAATGGATGGGTGGGATCCATTCTTGTTTGTCATCTACTCGTGCATCTATTCTTATAAATGGTAGCCTCACTCTCGAATTCAAAGTTGAAAAGGGTGGTCCTATGGCGCCTTTTCTTTTTATTTTGATATGGAGTGTCTTCACATGACTCTAAAAGATATTGAAGAAGCTGGGTTGTTTTGCATTCTTGAATTGATAACTTCTCCCTAGCACACATAGTTTATGTTGTTGATGTTATTATTCTAGAATGATGGCTTAATGATTTTTTTTTTCATACTTCTAACACACACCCTTTTACTATATATATACTTCCAAACTATAACTTCAGAAAATTCACCAACATCAGGTTTTGAACATGTGTCTCATCCAAAGAAGTAGAGCTTCATACCAATGGGCTACAGCCCAATTGGTAAGATTGGCTTAATGATACATTTTTCTTTTGAACGTCGACTTTCATTCAAAACGAGACAGAACTAGCAAGAAGGCACAACAAAACAACCAAAACATCAAGAACGAAAACCAATCGCTCCAAACGAGCGAGTCACTCTTACTCCTATATTTTGCCCACATAAAACTAATACATTTGATATCGTTAATGACACGAGTGATAAAAGGTCTATTGCTGTCTATTTGTCTATTCATTTTACAAACCATGCGATTTCATTCTATGTCTATGTGTGATTACATGCTATATGTCAAACTGTTGTGTTTTATTCATCATTCATCATTCATCAGTGTAATCATTAACAATACAAATCCTACGGTAACAATGATAGATCTATTGGCTGACAACCCACCTAAATTTGACTGTATAGACGGCATTTGGGTGATTGAAACCTATTTTCATCATGCCATTAACCTGAATTTGACTGTATAGACGGCATTCGGGTTATGGTACAAGTCATCAAGGTTTGATTATACAAAATTCAACATTGGTTTATTCATACATGCTTGAGTCTACATTTGACATATGAATCGCTTTCAAACTACTATAAGAGTATAAGTATTATAACCCTATGTTTACTCACCAACTATTTTTAGTTGCCACACTCTATTTTATACATGTTACAGGAAACGCAGTTTAAGCCATATTTGATTGATGCTACATCTAGGATGCTTTGGACCTAGTTAAATCAATTAAGACTTTATCTTTATGTTATGTTATGTGTATTTGAACCTCCTATTTGAATTGGAATTTAGTAATGATTAAGTATTAAAACTTTAATTAGTGTCATGAGCATTTTGACAATCATCATACCCCGACGTAAAATCCGTCGTCGGTTGGGGTGTGACATATTACCCACATGATTGTGAATCTCAAACAAGTACACCATCTTGAAGGCAAAAATCGATGGGATGTTGCACCATAAAGAAATGATGCTCCAAATAGACGAGGCAAAGTGGCAAGAAATAAAGAGATGGAGGGTCGACTCATCGATCTCCCGGCAAACTGAACAAACCAAAGTTCCATGAAGCGAGTTTCTGTTAGTAAGCTCGTCGGAAGTGGCCAATCTACCCCTTTGAGCCCCCCAACCAAAAATGTTAACCGATCTAGGAGCTCATTTACACCAAGCGTAAACCGGCGCATTACCATCGACTAAGTGGAAACCCAATAAGACCCTAACCAATCTAAGGGTGAAAACCCCACTAGAGTTGCCGCCCCAAATCCACCTATCATCCATCCAAGCCATCAAAGAGCGAAAATTAACATTGGAGTTTTCAAGCTTTTTGATATATAATATGTAAAATATTCTTATTACTTTGCATTGTTTCTTTACAGCTAGTGGTCTATCTTCAAAAAAAAAAAAAACACTTCATGAAAAAAAATTGTTCAAAAGTCTGTTATTCATAAAAATGTTCAAAAGAGTGACTCCTCCCGTTTTTTTATCGATATCTGGGTGGGTTCCGTCCAATTGGCATTTAAATTCAGCTGATTGTTCAATCTACAAATGAATAAACAATGCTTTATTTATAAAAAAAAGGTCAATGAGGGACTAGTCTTGGCAGTAGCAAAGACACCCAATGGGTGGAACAGAGATCGAATAGCTTAATGAAGTTACTATTCTATTACAGGGTATGTCGTTTTCAGACTTCAATGACTCGTGACTTTGGAGTCTTGATGGTGATTCAGTCTTCTCGATCAAGAGTGTGGGGAAATGTATACATCGTGTACTCTCCCTAATGGTAATTTCCTAAGAGATGGAATTGTTATGTCACAAAAAAGGTTAATATTTCTAGGAAAATTGGATTTTAATAATACAGGTTTTACCTAATTGGCGGATAATAATACGAGTTTTGAAATTTCCTCACAATAATACCAATTTTATAGGTGTTGGATTCTAATGATACACCGTTAGTTTTTTACTAACGGTGTTAGTAGTTTGCTGACATGGCATGCTATGTGTTTTTTTAACAATAAATATAATAGAGGGACTGATTTTGTAATAACTATAAACTTTATTTTTCATTTTCTATAAAGATAAAAAAAGAAAAAAGATAGAAAAGAGGAAGGTAGGGTTCCGGCCACCTCTGCCTCCGTTCACCGGCAACATCCGGTGACCTCCGGCAACCTCGTTTTTTCGGCAGCAGCTAAGGTTCTTAGCTTCCTCCATTTCCTGGTGTCAAATCCGTGACCCACAAGGGCGACGCCGCTGCTACTATCGCCCAGGGGAGGAGACGAGAACGAGCTCACTACTCAGTGCTCACGAGCAGCCGACGAGGGGAGGTTGGACTTCGGAGGTTCGCTTGAGCGCCATGCGACAAAGAGATGGCGGATCGGTGGTGTCGGTGAAAAGGAGAGGGGCGGAAAGATGCGGCGGAGAGATGGCTGATGTGGTGCGTCACTGTTTAACTCACCGGAACCCTAATCGGGTTTCTTGAAGTCGCCGCCGCTGAGAAACGGGGTTGAGCTCGACGTAAGGGAAGAAAGAAGGAGGAGAGCATGTAAGTCGACAGGAGACCCTTCGCAGGAGGGTGCTGGAGTCGCCGAAGACGGCGTTGGAGCTCGCCGGAGACGGCGCCGGAGCTCGCCGGAGCTCCTAAAGTCTCCGGCTCAAGCATTGGTGTTTAAGGTTGGAAGGGATGAACGCTTTTGAGGTTTTTTTGGTGTTATTTTTAACCCAAATTTTTAAAGAAATTACAAACTAGTCCCTGTTGTTTAATAACTTAATTAAAAAGGCTAGATAGCATGCCACGTCAGCAAACTACTAACACCGTTAGTAAAAAACTAACGGTATATCATTAGAATCCAACACCTATAAAATTGGTATTATTGTGAGGAAATTTCAAAACTCGTATTATTATCCGCCAATTAGGTAAAACTTGTATTATTAAAATCCAATTTTCCATATTTCTATTTGGCTTGTGTTACTCGATCGCCTACCTACTAGGGGGGATCTTTTTTAATTTTTTTTTTAACAGCAAAGCAACTCCATTTAAAACGGAAAAAGCGCCACTAGCGAGAAACTAGAGACGCCGATATTGATATATGATCTCTCTTATGTTCCTATGTTCCTCCTCGGTGAGTTTATTGACCATTTATTTGGAGATTGTAATATTGCTACTAAAACTTAGTGTTTGTGGTGGGTTGGTTAGATATTATTGCTTTCATTTTGCCGATGCAACCGAAATTGATGAGCTTGCTTTATGAGTCGAGATATTCCACCAAGGCTAAGTTCTTGGTGGGTCCTTTAGCGGTTTAAAAACAATATCATTTTTAATCTGGATGGCTAGGAGTGAGGAAATTTTTTATACTACCGTTTATTTTTTATTCGTGGTTACTCTCTCCTTATGATGTAATTGTTTTTTCATTTTCGGTTTAATTTGCCGGAGCATACAGTTTTATACCAAATTAGCCGTTACAAAAAGAATTATTATATTTGTACTATACAGTTTAAGATTCTTCAACCTCTAATATTTTTTTATACGAGGACACTTCATGAGTCACCACACTAGAACCACATGATGAAGATGATGAACATGAACTAACTTCATCACAATCAATCAACGGATTTTCCTGTGAATCCATGTCCTTCCGGTTATCATTTTCAACTGATTTTTGACTTCTTTTGTTCAGCAATACATGACATAGCACCCAATTTCCCAATGGAATCCAGTATTTCTGCAAGTCAAAACAAAATCAAGATGATTCAAGATCACAATAACGAGAAACTTTTTCTTATCAAACTGGAATTTTCAGGCTATTTATCATTGGAATCGGGTTTTTCTTTTTTTCAAAAACTAGTTAGGTCAATGAAAGTCAAAACCGTTTCGGTTTCTAAACGATACAAAAATACTCAGACCCTAAAGTTCACTTTTTATTTAATATTTAAAACTTACAAAAACATAAATTGTATTACATTGAAACAAAATACAAGTCATAATATATATTTTTATGTTTTATTTTTTAAATTGTCGCTACTATAAAGTATAAACATAGTGTTCTTGCTTGAAGAAGCAACAACACCAACTAAAGATTGCCTAGTTGATGAAGCCATTTAAAAGACATTTTCTAAAACATTTTTTTGAGATAATAACAGGTTGCTTTTTTATATTTAAGAGAATGGATAATGTTTTTTTATTGTTGTGATTCAACTAAAACATTCAACGTTTATGGTGCGCAAAACGGTTGAAACCAACTTTAGAAACTAGTTCAGTCCATTTTTAGAACTGGTTCAGTTCTCAAACCGGTTTTCTTACACACCTCTAGTTCAAGAGTGTTACCTTATCACTAGAGGTAGTTGTTAGTGAAGTGGGCGAGTGAACAAGGCGATATTCGTGCATGATCCAATGAGTTCTCGTAGTCGAAGGCTTGCTTTTATAGAACACAAGTGTCTTCTTCATCCCTATGATCATATCTTTCATCCTTGAAGTTGGATTGTTGCGACAACATTTAGTTATATGTTTATCAAAACCACTTGCTTTCCAATATCCATCACTACTCTTTCTGTTCACTCTATTCCCATGTCCGTACTTAGCCTCTTTCTTGCTAAAGAAGTATCTTTCTTGCTCCCACTTTCCTATTTACACATTCCAAACCAAAATAATAATCAAGTAAGTTAATTGTTAGTTATTATAGCAATTAGGTTTTTGTGGTTTAAATTATATAATAATAAAAACTTTTATAAGTTTAATTTCTGTGCAATTATATATTCTCATTGTATTACTATATATAGTTGATTAATAATGCACAATATCTTGTAAATATAGCAAACTAATTTTTTTTATTGAACGGTCAACTAAACGATATCTGAACTTGAACCGGGAAGCCCAATGACAAAAGGCCGTCATCGGCGCCGAAGCCCATCATCAGTCAACCAGTTCCAGGAAAAACCACATCCGCAAACGGCCGGGTGGAAAACCTGTTAGCTCAAAGACTCGAACTCGTGACCTTATGGTTACGAGTCATCCCATCATCACCTATACCGTGTCCTAGTGGTTTATAGTAAAACTAATTAATAAAAACCCTGGCTATATGGGATTCCTAACCTGGCAAGTCCCAAGGATTGAATTTGCAAATGTTGATGACTTCGGGAATGATCGAAGTAGGTAGCGGGCACGCAAAGACCTTACGAAGCAGATACTGAAACACAATCTCCTGATCCGTGGGTTGGAACCGAAACCCGGGTGGCAATTTGAAGGCTCCATCTCTAACAAAACCGAGTTTATCTTTAACACCATTAGTAGGGTTTTCTGTATGCTTGTTATCTTCAATAGACATTTAGTGTTGTATGGCAATTACTTAACACTTAAAAAGAAGATAGAAAATTGTTGTGGAGGTGAAGAAAATGGGGAACATTGTTGTCTCTTTATATAGCAAGTGAGGAATTAAATGGTACCCTAAAGATTATAGAATCAAGATTGTAAAAGAAGTGACTTTTGGTTAACTTTGGTCACTTGAAACATCTTTTTCATATACTACTTGCCCCTTAAGTTTTGTGGGCATATATTCAACCCCTTGATGCTAATTAATCTTTTTATTAAAAAAAAAGAAAAAAAAAAGTAAGAATATCAAATCATGCTTATTAACTAACACATATTAAGCATCTATATACAAAGTCAATAACACCACTGTTCATATATTTTAAATATTGATCTTTGATCTTGAACTTGATTGCTTGATAAAATCTTATTTGTTTTAGTTATTTATGCTTTTCTTTCTTCATTTGACTTTGATAATCTTTCCTATGTTAAATGGATTCTGCTTTTTAACTAATATAATCAAATAATGGATTTATGACATAAAAGGGACGTTGATCCAACAAAGAACTCTTTCAGCTTTTCCATTTATTGATTTATTTTTACTAAAATACCTGATGATTATAATTATAATTTTAATATATAAAATGATTTGAAAAATTATACATGCTATATACAACGATATGATTTGAGTGATTCAAGCTCGTTATTAGAAGACGTATATCGTATGTATCTAATATCTAATATACACTATATTTACTAATTTGATTCACTCCGTAAAGATTCTAGTTATAAGCAATACCACCTAACCATGAAAATGTTCTCCTAAAAAACCGAATCACTTCTTAGATCATAATTAATTTTTTCCTTAGATATAAAACATAACCTAAAAACATAGCTTGCATTAATTATCACATGGACTATTACTCTTTAAATTATCATAAATATTAAAGTATTATTGGTTTAAAGAAAACGAAAAGGAATTTCTTTTAATTGGAGCCTAAATTTGGTGCTTTCCTTCGGGTAGAAGATGTAGCTTTTTGTGTAATGGCCATGGTGTGGTCATAACCCATCGACCACCTTCATTGGTCAAAAAGGAGACACCATTGTTACTCCCTACCAAACAAATAAACATGTAGGGTTGTTGTTTTATTTACATTTTTTTAGAACTAATTTATACCCTTCTCTAATTTTACCTTTAAAATTATATTTTATACTCGGTACAACTAAACTACTCATGGACTCATGGTAAATTACGTCATACCTAGGTTAAACCCAGAAGTCCCTAACTCGTGAATTTCGGGTTGAGTTTTCGGGTCGTATCAGAAATTCACACCATACCCACGACCTCCAACTAAGATGCAAACTAAGATGCAAGAGTACTTACTAAGTGGGCTTATCCCACATAAAACAAAAACACACAATACTTTTTGTAGGACTTCCAACTAATTAGCAAGAGCCTTTACTAAGTGGGTCAGTCCCACGTTCGACAAAAAAACATAAATTATACGACAAAACCCTTTAATAGGTGTTTAAATGCTTGTTTAGTAGTCTCCAAGGTGATAGCTTAATTGGTGATAAAGTGATGATTTCCCAACCAAAAAGTTATAGTTTTAAATTTTGTAAAATGCATGTAATGATGATTTTGATGTTCAAGAAAAAGTACTTTGTTTAGGGTAATTAACCTACAAGCATTAGGTTCAAACCAAATCTATTACGTATGAATCCACAAACAGTTTATAAATACATCAAAGGGCATTGATCTAGTGGTTGATTGTAGTGGGAGAGCCACACACTGTGGCCTGATCACCACCACAGCACCTCCTTGGTGTTTCCGTGCCAGTCGTACCCTCTTCGTCGCCACCTCCCAGTGGTTTTCCTTCTTCTCTTCCTCTTTTTCTCTTTTTCTCTTTTTCTATGGTTCCCAACCACCGCACCTCTTCTCTTTTGCTAGCCCACCATCGCAAGTTGCAACTTACAAACGGCCTAAATAACACAACTTTACCCAACACTAGTTATAGATTTTGTCAAGTTAGAATGAGGTTTTTCTATCGGTGTCTTCTTTGATCAGTGTTTTGAAAATCAGATCATTTAAAGATACAACTATTGAAACCGGCCAATAAAACTGATAGGCAACCATCGATGGTTGTCTCATTTATTATCGCCTTTTAAGACTAAATTGATCGTCTAAACCAGTGAACCGGACATTAGGATATATAATAAAAAATAAAATATCCTATAAGGGGCATATCTTTAAGTGGGCCATGCATGCATATTGCATAATATACGTAAGTTGTTCCTTAGGAAGCAAACTCTAATAGCATATATAGAAAAGAATACTTCAACATCAAGCAATACCCATCACCATTCACTTGATTCCCAAATGCTATGATTCTTCTTTAAAGATTCTTATAATTAAATTCTTTTGTTGAGCATATGTTTTAATAATCATGCTAATTATTATATTTATAAAAATATACATATTGTCAAAGGTGACATGTATACTATATGTTATAGTATTATTTGTGACCATGTTAATGGTCACAAAGTAACAAATTTTAGAGTGGATTTGAACCTAAATAGTCACATAAATCTTTGTCAGTTAATCTGATTGTGACTATTTTTTTATTATTGAAATGAGTTTACAATAGATATTATGGTAGAAATGTTTATCTTTTTATGTGTGACTGATGAATCTTGTAACCGCTGAGTTGTGATATGATTTGTAACCGTTTTGTGACAAATGTAAATTTGATTACAAGTTTATTATTGGGGGCTTCATGACACTCTTTATTAATTAAGGTCCATGTTGATTTTGTTTCATTTAGTATTCGAGTTCAAGTGAAGTCGACTCCACTCTCTAATAGCTGTCCATTTCTAATAGCTTTGTCGAGATGACATAAGACGTCCTATAGCGCAAGCCGCCAATAGCAACCCATTCCGAGATGGCAGTTGCCCTTCTAGCAGGCTGCGTTGGAGCTGATGACAAGGACATCGCTCGTTCATCTTCTGCATGTACGTTTCATATTTAATTCATCTCTCACACACTAAATATTAAATGAGTTAATAAGTGTTTGTAGAAATGTTGTGTTGGGATAAAAGGTGTCACTATCCGATTTCAGCTTTGTAACACAAAAATGAGCATCAAACACAACATACATGCGTTATATGATGTTATATTCAGGTTGATTAGGGCAATTTTGGAGCTGAGTGTGCGTGTGTGGAGATGGGCTAACGTCGGGCAGAGATTAGGGCAGTTTTAGAGTTGCCGTCACAATGGGCTAACGTCGTCGTCATTGATGGGCAATTTTCCGGATTTGCCGCCTTTGCTGTTGTTCTGACCGACGAACAAAGAGGGAGGTAGAGAGCGAGAATAAATCGTTGAATATTTGAAGTATATTGGGTGAAAATAAAGCTGGAAATTAAATGCTTGGTAATATTTCTGTTAAAGAATAATTGGAATTGAAATTAGAGGTATAAACGAGTCGAGTCGGGACTAAATTTGTGTAGGCTTGAAGTTGGCTCGTTTAGAACTAATAAAGCTTGAACTCATAATGGGTTCAGCTCATTTAGAGCTTTATTTCTAAATGTTGGGAATGATCAGTCTGGCTGAAATTCTCTAAGTCAGAGTTCCGAAGAAAGTTACACCGGAACTTCCTCTACACTAAGTAGTTCAACCGGAACTTCTCCCTAGTTAGTCCGGAAGTTTGACTTATCTATTGGTTCAAGTTTCAAGGCGGTAAAGTTGTCAGAGAGCAGTTTACTTTCGGTCATGCTTTACACTGTTCTCCGATAGAGTTGCTCAACTGTTCACAATGCCCATGCGTGATAGTACATCAGCTTTTGGAGTAGATATGATTTGTTTATTTAGCCTAGTAGCTAAATGGAAATAAAAGATTATCTTTTATTTCCTCCTTGCACTATATATATTACTTGTATTTCTCTTGTTTATTGTTGATCAACTTTATTGTTCATCTGCTGTAACTCTTTGTAAACATTGAGAAGTAATAATATTGTAGTGCTTGGAATTGATATCTTGTGTTCAACTACTTTACTTCTTGTTTATTAGTTATTGTTATCGATCAAAGACATTTTAACGTAAACACAAACAAGTCTGATTCCGTCTTTCTTGTTTGATACCTTTAAGTAACTTGTTTAGTTAGCTAATTCTAACCACGATCCAACACTAAAGCTTGAGCCCGATTTGTGAGAAGTTATTAAACTCTAACTCGGTTCGGATCGGCTCCTTTATTATTTAATTAACATATTTATTTAGTTTTATAAATAAATGGAAAATTGGAATTAAATAATCCCAACTTTTGGGTATTGGCCAAGAATAATCTCACTTTTCAATATAACCCACAACGGTCCCAACTTTTCACTTTATTATTTAGAATGGTCCCGCCGTTTAAAAAACTAACACCGTTAGTTTTTAATCCTACGTGGCGCTGACGTGACGTTGACTTGTATTTTCTTTTTTTTCTTTTTTTTAATCTTTGATTCTTTTGACTTGTGTAGGCACTGGAATTAAGAAACGACGACGATGAGTTCTTATTTCCGGATTCGAATTGGGCGGAATAATAGACCTGCATAGCATCGTCTGGTGGGAGTAAACCCTGATAAATCTACAATTTAGGATTAGATTGTTACAGCGTCTGGATGAATTGATTGTGATGAAATGGAATGAATCGGAAGGCTTTTCGGTTAGGTTAGTTGACTTTTGTGTGTGAGGTTGAAAGAGAAGATCCGTGCTCGTGGATTTCTAAGGATTTCAAAAGAATCAAAAGAATTTCTAAGGAAATAAAAAAGAATCAAAGATTTAAAAAAAAAATAAAGAAAATACAAGTCAACGCCACGTCAGTGTCACGTAGGATTAAAAACTAACGGTGTTAGTTTTTTAAACGGGGGACCATTCTAAATAATTAAGTGAAAAGTTGGGACCGTTATAGGTTATATTGAAAAGTGGAATTATTCTTGGCCAATACCCAAAAGTTAGGATTATTTAATTCCAATTTTCCTAAATAAATTTATGTTGTATATATTATAACATAGGATATATATCATTAACTTTTCATCATAATTTATATAAACGACTAGATTAACGACCTCCCGCATTGCGGGCCGAAAATGTCTTTAGAAAGTATAAAAGTGCCAAAAGTTTAAGTGGGGCTTGAAATGTTTTTAGAAAGTGTAAATGTTTCAAAACCGTTACGAAATATAAGTAAAATTGCTTCCACGTATAACTGTTCATAAGTTTTGTTCCATACCTTCATATGAGTTTTGATATAGTTTTCATTATATTTGATGATTTAAGCTATTTTTTAATTAGGATTATATAGACGACTTTGATTTTACAAACAATCATATACAAAGTAATATTATATTATAGATATATAAATCATAAAATATCTTAAGTGAATCAGGAGCGTGTGGCTTAAATCAATTGCCCAGCGAAGATGAAGGTTCACATGATGCTCCAAGCAAATCAGGCATCGTTAAAAATCATATACCATTTTAAATCCAAGTAGCAGAAAAGAAAACAGTGAAAAGATTAGCAGTTGACTGAACCATCATATGGCCTTCATCAGGATCATATCAGTGATGAACCATTGCCATATGGTCTCGTCTCCTAAAACAATACGATAACGAATAGAAATATATAATCCAAGGCTGAGAAAATGAGAAGAACCAAATGAAATCAGAGACTATATTCCTAAAGCAGATTCAAGCCATTTAAGCCATTTAGTTTTTTTTTTAAGAAAAGGAATAGATAGGAAAAGATAAACACAAACAAAAACAGATCATCATAAAAGAAACATACAAGGCTCAGATTTTTAGTTATTCATCAAAGAATCGGCAGGGGTCTCGGTGAGGGCTGCGATAAGATAAACCGAGGTCTCGCGCCTCCGGCTCACCATAACCGTCGCTGCCAGGAAAGAGCTATTTCGGAAAATCATCATAGCCTCAAATATAAACATCAAGAGCAACAACGTAATTGACTGAGATCAGGGTTCTTCAAAAACCCAAAAGCAAGGTTAATGAAAACGTCATCAGTAACGTTCCACCAAGCCAGCAGCCACAAACTAAACAAAGTTTAAAGAGAAAGTGGGTTGAGCCACCGCACCATGCATCGAATCAGACGACTCACCACCCAATGTTGGTTCAGGCCCCACTCCACACACTCTAAACACACACAAAATCACGTATGTTTGTATGTATAGATTTGTAGAAAGTTATATGGAGAAAATAGTGAAATAAATTGAAGAAAGGAAAGCTGCCTATTTAATCAATATAACAAATGGCTTTATATAGCCTTACAAGAAATAGAACGTGGGTAGATACTAACCACAAATAAGTCCATGATCCCTAAAGAATCGTACAAGAATCAACCTACTCTTCTACCTAACGGGTCTTTCACTAATCTCGGTCAAACCCTAACAACTTATTCAACATTATAAACATGCATAAATAACAACTAGCTGAACCTAAAAACCAAATCTGAGATGACCCATTTTTACCGACCCGTAACCGTGAACATAAACCCGATTTAATCCAACACATTCCACCAAGTAAAAATACTGGAAAAGTTTATTGATAATATTTAGGGGCTGCATAAACAAACGAAAATTGCACAGTAGAAAAAATCTGAGTACATGTGAACCATTCCATGCTCATGAATTGATATATAACCTAGCCGGAAAAAGCACAACACATAGACGTCGGTACACCGAAGGCGACAAACTAGAGCACAACCTTATGTAATAGAGATTGCGTTGGTGACGCCGGCGATGGCATATCACAGAAAACCCAGGAAATCTGACAAAGGTGGATGACACCGGCGACGGCCACAAAAAAGATCTGAAACGGATCTAAAAGTGTAAACTTCAAAGCACCGACCCAATGAAACCTAGTCGGCAGAAGCACGACGCAAAGACGGGAGTACACCGAAGGTGACACACCGGAGCACAGCCTCAGGCAAGAGAGATAGTGCACGCCGACGGCCACCAAGCCGGCGCTTCCCCCTAAATCGGAAATGTTTTCAGATGGAGAGAGAAAGTAGAAAAAATGGAAGGCAGAAAGTCAGAAACACACAAAACGTATAAAGAGAGAGTGGACTAAGGCACCGCCCCCACATCAAATTAGGGATGACCACGACCCACCGTCTATTCCGACCAGTAAAAAAAATAACACATAACATATAACGCCACGTGACGCTACATAAACAAATGAAAAATTACACAGTAGAAGAGCTTTGAGTACATGTCTGTAAAACAATGTTAATGAATTGATATATAATTTAATTATTATGAATTGATATATAATTTAGTTATTATTCACCTAAATGAATATTTAAATATTAAATAAAAACTATACAAATAAAAAACCTACGTAAACTAAAGAGCTTGTTGAGTTTGATATGTAAAGTTAAGACTTCAGCTCCCTTATCAACTGAGTCGTAATTTGAGCTCATGCTTGAGCTCGGTTCTATTCGAGTTTTTAGCAACTAGACTTCACAAATTTCAACTGCTTTAAGGCTACGTGTAGTGGTAAAGACTTATTCTTGAGCGTTTTTTGACACGTGACGGTTCAATAAGTAATGGGCTACACGTGTAAATGTGGTGTAGTGAATTGAGCCCCATAATTATTACCCTATTTATATTATCTATTTAAAAAAATCCTTCAGATAATACTAACCAATAATTGAAGTTTTTTATGTTCTAATAAAAAAAACCAAAACAGTGAACCAAACATTCCATATTTCAGAATAAGATGGCATTATGTTAATACAAACTTAGAGTATTTTGTGTGCAATAACATCGATAATAACTGTATATTTGTAAACTTATTTTATACAAGTTGCTTTATATATACATATATATGTGCATATAAATTGATAATGAACAAAGGAGTGTAACAAAAGCTAGCCTAGTGTTATTTATACCGGGCATTCATTCTCTATACCCTTCACAAATACAAAATTGCTTGCTTAGCTTTCTTTGATTGTCCCTAGTTTACTTCACTTCTCCGGAGGAGCAGCACCACCAGTGGTAGGCCTACAAACAAAAAGTTGTTTTATCATTCAAGAAACAACATAAAATCGACTATTACAATAGTTCTTAGCGTCAGTCAAATCAGGTTGACACAAAACATTTTTTGCCCGACACCATTGTTTTATATCTAATTAATATGTTATGACTTATGATAAAACATAACCAAAATCAACAGACTCGGAAAGTAAAACAGGTCGAAATAAGGCATGCTACACCTGCTTTAGAAAAAGTAAATATATTGGGCTTAAAAGGAGAAGAAACTTACAGCCCAACAAAAACTTTGAAAGCATCATAGATTCCCCATTGGGCTCCGGTAAGAGTCCCAATCATAAAAATACGAAGAGGAAGCCCACGAGTAAACAGAGCCAACACACCAAGTTTCTTAATAGCCTGCATCATAGAATTTAGAGGGCATCTTTAAAAGAAGTCTTCTAGGCCCAATAACTAGCCCAATTAAGACATACCCTAAGTCAAAAGGCCCAATTAGGCCAGGCCCAATCACACCCTTTTAACATTTTGTTAAGGTCAGGTCAGCCCCGACAGCCGATTAGGACAAGTCCACCACCTATCTGAACCGTTGGCCCAAATCAAGCCCGGTTTTGTAAGAAATCGGGCTTTTCATAGTTTATATATGGAAACTATGATGATGAATATAAGAAAATATAAAGGTACTTACAATATAAGAAAATATAAAGGTACTTACATCACCAGCAGTAGCCCCTGGAGCATTATTGAGGAAAGAAACCAAATTATCAGCTGGATGTGAAACAATGGCACAAAATACACCAGCCACATAACCACCAGCAAAGCTCACTCCAAGTTGCATCTGTTTACTACATTTGTCCTTTGGCAAGGGGATGGCGTACTTGTATAACGACTCCACGATTGCCTCAAACGATGCAAATTTCATCATTGTATCTGCAAATATACTCGACTATTTTAACTCTCATTCCCCTAAGTATTACCCTAGACCTGTCAATTCGGTCTGTTTACTTATATATGAGTTAGTGTGTGTTGTGTTTTATCTTAAACGGGTCAAATCAAATAAGCTTGCTATGAAGAGAATGAGCCAAACGGGATAGAAGTTGTTCAAACTTTGATAAGTTACCAACTTACATGGAATTTGTCGTCCCCAAAGAGGAGCCAACCCCTTGAAAAGCCTGTGACAAAATAAAGAAGTTATATAATGATGAAATATTTTCACACATAAATTTAACTTTTTTTTAAATTTTATACAACTAATTTTTTTCACATTTTGCTACTAGGGTCACAAGTTTTCCTACTTATTTGCGGCCGAAATGACTATGTTTGATAATTTACAACCACTGTCATTTCGATCACAAATTAGTTGCTAAATTTGCAACCCTTTTTAAGTTGTAAATAAACTATGCAACTAGTTAAAGATAATATCATACCCGGACACACCGTCAGCTTTAACAAACTTCGGAAGGCCATCTGACAGACCTTTAGCGTATCCGGGTTTCGTTTGAACACGAACCTTAACGGCCTCAAACGGGCAAAGAGCGATATCAGCAATGAACTCGGCAGATGCAGAACCAGCAAGGAAGATGAGTGTTTTATATTTAGTTGCAAACTCAGGACCAGCCATGTCAGAATAAGTTTTCTTGAAAAATTCATAAAAGCCAAATTTGCAAGCACCCTGTGCACTATAACCAAGCAAAGTTGGAACCCAGCCCTTAAAAAACCCTTTCATTCCTTGTTCCTTGAGCAATACACCAAAACCAGAACAAACACCCTTGTACTTTGTAGGATTTATCTGAAGAATTGGAAATTTCTAAGCTTAGATATCAAATTGCAAATATATACTAACAACTAGGCGTGCGCATATGATGATAAAGATATGTAGAGTGGATCAAGCTTCAAAGGAATAAGATGAAGCACAGAGAGTAAATAAAGTAATAAACTATATAACTTTGCATCAAAATTTTCCTGTTCTTTTGCATTCCTTCGTTTAACTTAAATACAACCATATGGACTAAAATAAGGGATAATTTCTAAAATGTTCATAATGACATTTCATTCCTCCATTTTGTCCATTGAAAAGTCAATTCGTCAAATTGTTTTATGGTCTAATGATTGCTTCAACCACGAATAAAAAGTCAATTACACATTTTTTAAACCAATCAGAAAATGTCATATAAAAATTAAAAAAAAAAACGACTATATATTGAGGTCGATTCGACCATTTTTTTTCCTTCAAAATTTTATGTTTTAATAATATTATATTATTTTGATTAGTTTTGGTTAAATTTTGTTTATCTTTTATAACTTAAAAAATATATTGTTTATAAAACTCTGATTATGATATCGCAACGTGCACATTTTCATCTACATGTCGATATATTTTTTTTCCAAAACGGAGTCCATTCGAATTTGCATCGAAACGTGACACAAGTTTCACCCGGAAATAAAAATATGTCGGCATGTAAAAAAATGAGCACGTCACAACTTCATAATCAGAATTTTATAAGACATTATATTTTTAAAGTTATAAAAGATAAACAAAATTTGATCAAAACTAATTAAAAGAATTTAATATTATTTAAAATTTAAAATTTAAAATTTTGTGAAATGGAAAATATGAACCGACCTTATCGATCGTAAAATGGATAATATGGTCGAACCAACCTTATCGACCGTAAAATGCAGTCGACTTTTTTTTTTCTTTTCATGTGGTATTTTCTGATTGGTTTAGAAAAATATTTTGACTTTTATTTTGGTCGAAACAATCATTGTTTATGGTCAATTGATATAGCCACGTCAGGTTCCACGTCAGCAAACTACTAGGCCACGTCAGGTTCCACGTCAGCAAGACACTAACACCGTTAGTGAAAAACTAACGGTGTATCATTTTAGAGACCAAAATGGTTAATTAGTATTATTGTGTGCCAAGGTGATAATTCGTATTATTATCGGTCAATAAGTGATAATTCGTATTATTAAAATCCAATTTTCCTAAAACAATTAAACCATAAAACAATGAACATTTTTGGAAATTGAGTTTTCAATGGATAAAATGGATGAATGAAATGTTGAACATTTTGGGAATTTTTTTAGGGACATCATGGGGGTAGCAAAGAAATAGGAAACAAACTATGACATGTAAATGTGGGAAATAGACTGTGAAAAACAAAAAATGCAAGCAAAACGTAGAGGTGGACTGCTCTCATAACTAGGAACGTGGACTGCATGGTTTTACCGGGTCGATCAAGTGGTGGGTTTTACCGGGTCGGTCAAGTGGTTGGGCCATATCAGTTGACCCCAGAGAAATCAATAAACCGACATGGACCGGCCCAAGATTGACCCGAAACACACAAAACTGATATGGTTCTCGATCTTTTTTTAACCCGGTCAAGAGCCTGGTTGGCCTAAGTCAATCCGATCCCTCACCCATGATCACCCTAGGTAACAATAATCATATTAAATTTCTTTCACTTTTATTATCACACATCACATACAATCTCATTCTTAACAAAAAAAAAAAAACCTATGATTGTATGTTTTTATCCAATCAAAATGTTAGTACTTTTTTAATAAGAAAAATGAATTTTAAAAATCTTATAAGTTGGCCGTTAATAATCTCAACTGAGTACCACTGGTCCTAACTATCTTAACATTTTTCTATTAACAGGCATCCGTAAAAAAAAATTATCGAGTTAGTTTCCCGTTAAAAGTTTATAGGTTTCTTGCTTGGAACAGAGGTAGATAGATGATGAAGAGAAACTCATAGGAACCCATTTCAGTTCTTAAGTTTGTGTGTGAATAGAAGCAAACAGTGAATTAGGGATGAAATTGAATTAGGGAAAGTTCCAATATACCCTTTGCTATGATTCATAGACAAAATTAAGAACTTCCTATGAGTTTTTCCTCATCGTCTACTTTTGTTCCAAGCAAGAAAGCCACGAACTTTTAATGGGAAACTAACTCCGCTAAATATTTTTAACCGGGGACTATTGATAGAAAATACTTATACAATTTGGATTAGTGATAAAAATATTCTTAATTAAGATTATTAGCTGCCAACAGGTGAAAGTTTAGATTATAAAAATTCGATTTTTCATTTTAACAATGGATAAATAATAGTTAGACAGAGTGTAGTGTACGTTACTTCCCATTAAACTATGACAAAAGGTTATATTAAACTAATATACCTACATACTAGCTATGTTGTAAAATAAATAAATAAATAACATGTATATATATATGTGGCTGTCACGTTCCACCATTATTCATATAACTATAGTATTTTGGAAATATTTTGGAAATATGATAGATATGAAGAGCTTGGAAAAATCAACCTGCATATTACATTTGACGAGATCCAGCGGAGTTACGGCCATGTGCGTCAGACCACAGCTGAGAATACCTCCAGCCGTACATGCTCCGTAATAAGCCGGAGAAAACAACTCGATCTTCCGTGCCTCGCTAGGAGCCGGAATCACAAAATCTCTTCTCGGAGTTATCGGTGACGCTGATGATGGTGCAACCAATGGCGTATACCTAGCGGACGGAAACGATTTCCGTTGATTCGCCGTCAGATCGAGGAATCCTTTTGAAGAGTAGAGGAAGTTCGGGATTAGAGATTGCCGTGATTGATCCATGAATTCCATCGTGATTGTACTGGAGATTGTTCTTGAGGATCCAGATAGGGGAGGTGAGATTCAATTAACGCGAGAGAGGTAGTTAGGGTTTTGTAGGAGGAGGGATTAATGGTGGAAATTGAAGGAAGAAGATGAATCATCGGATATGAAGGCGCATTTCAAGGCTATTCGCTTGTTGTTGCACACCCGCCATTTGGAACGGAAATTTTGATGTTTAATTCTGCAATTTTGACATTTTTGTGAATTATACAATTTTGATACTTTTAATTGTTCTAAGTTTATATGTTTATATACTATGAAGCGCGGAGCTACCCTATAAGGGGGGACGGAGTGGGCGGCATGGACGCCGCGGCGCCGGAAACTTCGGCGGCAAACACCGCCGCCGGTCTAGCGGCTTCGGCGAAAGCATGGAACGAAATCTACTTCTCGCCGCTGGTTGATTTGTGAGGGTTTCAAGAATTTCGACCGTTGAACGGTCGGGAACTTAAAAAAAAAAAAAAAAATTAATTTTTTTTTATATAATCAAACTCTTTCACTCTTCTCTTCTACACCATTTCACTCTTCTCTTCTACACTCTCTTCTACTCTCTCTTCTACACCATTTCTACCACTACCATAATCAAACTCTTTCACTCAAACAATGGATCGATCAAACCCGAGCTCTTCAAAGGGTCAAGCCAAGAAAAAAATACGACCTCGTTCGTTAAACCCGCAACAACAAAGAGACTCGATGCCACCACCATCTTCAAACCCGATGAACTACCCTTCCTACCCACCTTCTCCGGGTATGCCGATTCAAATCGAACCCGGACGATTCGTCTTACCCGAATCGAGCCAATACCAAAATTTCGTCCACCAACAACAATACCAAAGCCGACAATTTAGTGACCAATACCGTGACCCCCATCATGAAGACGACGACGACGACGACGAAGATGAAGATAATGTCCAACAATTTCGGGAGCATCAACATTTCGTCAACCAACAACAATACCAACAACCCCATCACGAAGCCGACGACGATGATGATGATGAAACCGTACCCGAAACTCAACAAAATGTTTCGGGTCGAGCGGCACGTGTCACCTGGACCCCTGCCGAAGAGGCATGTTTGGCAAAAGCTTGGCTCTTCGTTTCCGAAGACAAGATTATCGGAAACCAACAAAAGTCCGAACGTTTTTGGGCTCGAGTTCTCAAACACTTCAAGCAACAAAGAGGTGGTACGAACAGAAACGTCCACCAATTGAACTCAAAATGGAACAAGATGTTAACGAAGGTTAACAATTTTAACGGTCTCTACCAACAAATGGTAAATATATAGTTTTATAGTTTTTATTTTTTTACTTTTATAGTTTTTATTTTTTTACTTTTATAGTTTGTTGACGTTATATACTTATATAAATGCAGGTTCTTGCTCGGGCAAGCGGGTCGTCGGATGCCGATGTTATCAATAAAGCTCAATCCCAATACAAGGTGCTTTACGAGAGGAAAGGTTTCACCAACATGGAAGCGTGGAACGAAATGAAGGACCACTTGAAGTGGGCGCCCGTTGAAAGGGTTTGCGGTCAGATTGACGAGTCGTCCTCCAAACGGAGGAAGAATACCGAGACGGGCCAATACTCGACTTCAAACGACTCTCCTAGGCATGACATGCCCGACTTAAATGAAAACTCCAATCCAACACCCCCAACTAGAAAGGGGAAGAAGTCAGTCGATTCCGCGTCGAGCACCACAAGTTTGGTTGACGAGGTTAGGAATTTCAACCTCCTCAAACAAACGGATTTGGAAAAAAAAGCAGTTGCACGCGAGGCTAAAGTTGAACGAGAGAGGTCGTTTAAGTTGGCAATGGACCGACACGTGGAGATGCTAGAGGCGCAAAAGGCAATGCTCGAACAAGAAGCATTCGACCGCGACGTGGAGACTTTTACAACTCCACACGACCACTTGAGGGGATCCTCTTTGCAAGTCAAACTCGCCCAAAAACGAAAGATAGCGGAGAGATATGGGTGGGAGTGTGACTTTTAGTGTGTTTTTTTTTTAAATAAAAGTAATGTAGTGTGTGTTTTTTTTTTAATTAATGTAATTTTTTTTTAAGTAATGTAATGTTTTTATATTAATGTAATGTTTTTTTTTTAAATAAATGTAGTGTTTTTATAAAATAAATATAGTGTTTTAAAACTAATTACAAAATATATATAACTTAAAAACATTAAAATAAATTAACATACAATTCTTCATAATCCTCACCACTCCCTCCCAAAATCCTTCAAAATTCTTCAAAATTCTTTCTTTTTCTCTTTCCTGCGTGGCACCCTCCTATTGGTTACAACCCATTCTTCAAAATCCTAAAAATCCTACCACTCCCCCCTCCCTAAGGGTCCGGGTCAAGCAATCCCAATAAATTTTGGAACCATATAAGTGGAACTTTTAGTAACTCAAATTGTTAGAACAATTTGACCCAGTATATTTTAGAATTTGCGATTTAGTTTAGTGGTTTGGGTGACTTGTTAAAGCTCAAATCTGTGCGCTCTATTTTTTAAGGAACCCAAGTTTGAATCTCTTAGCTTTCATTTTTTTAAACCTCTCGTACAATGGTCAATACAACCCTACCCCATTCCGAACCCTAATTTCTTTATAGTTAGTCCCCACCCCCAATCGACTTACGCTTTGTTCTTTCTTCCTGACTCCAAATCCCTAATCGCAACCCGTAACCACAACATCGATTTCACATAATTGCTTTGAAGAATCGAACCACAACTTCGTTTGACCTTGCAGCTTCTTCCATTTAAAAATCTCCACAGAAATCGAAGTAAAAAAGATGTTAGGGTTTGCTTTCTTGGATTCTTTTTATGTATTTGATTGTTGTCTTACTCTTATTGGTTACATTATTTGTTTTGTTTGAATTTGATTTGTGAAGAGTTGAATTTCTTGAACAATTGAAGAAACAACAAATGAAAACTTAAAAATTTAGATTCTTCAAGCCAATATAATAGATGTACATGACTATGAAATTGAAACAAGTGAAAACTACAAATTTAAGCCAATTCATGACATCGAAATTGGATTCTTCAAACCAATTTACATTAAATAGATATAATCAAATGGGAATCAATTACACTAGATTAAAAATAATTTTCATGTGGGAAGTAAGATAAGAACACAAAACTTGAGTTAATTAGGTGTTTGAAAGTTTGAGGCAAGATGGGATGGAAACAATCTTAGGGGCTGTTTGTTTCAGTCTGTTTCATTTGGTGCTAAATGAATAAGCTGTCTGTATAGTAAAGAACTGCTAAATCAATAAGGTGCTGAATCATTATGTGTTGTTTGTTTGGACATATAAGTGACTTATCTGTATGGTAAAAAAAACACTAACAAATCAGTGTGAGAACAAAAAAGTTTATTTTTTTCTTTCATTACCTTATCCCATATTGGTGTAGGAACAAAACACCAAAAATTTGATTCATTACTTTGTCCCATATTGGTTTGAGAGCAAAAAGTCTATTTTTTTTCTTTCATTTAGCTTGTCCCACATTGGTGTGGGAACTAAAACATTGTTAGTTTATATATGAAAACCTACATGACTTATTAAGTTCTTATGTTGTGTTTTACTCCAGTATCTACCCGCGCGCAGGGGGGGTGCAAATTTGGTAAAAATTGCCTTCCCGTCCGCTAGTTCGCGCCCAACCAAACACGCCCATATGAAAAAACGTCTATTTCAGTTAGCTGTTTTGCCCATTCAGACGCCATTAAGCCGAAACAAACAGGCCCTTAGACTTTAACCTCTAAATATCACGATATAATTAGTGTAGATGGGTTAAATTCAATACAATTGTTTAGAATGAAATTGAGGATAAAATTGAAAAAAGAAACAACTAAAATTATGGAGTATATAAGCTTTGTATCCAAACATCTTATATTTTAATTTCATGATGTATCGGTCTAGATTGGTTAAACTTAGTATATGAGTTGAGGGTGAAATCGATTCGTACAAAAAAAAAAATTAAGCCCATTTAATAGTACGTTTAGTAGTTTACATTTGTGATATGTAATTTAGTACTTTAACAATGTATTATTATTATGAATCTTCTTTTAGTATGTTACTGACCTGAATATTTTGGTGTCATCTCGTTAGAAATTCGAATACCAATAATAAAAGACCTCACAGAAGATAATTTCGGGCTCAGCCACTAATCATATGTATTGATATTTTTAAGTCGAGTTTGCTTTAATACACATAACTCTTACACTCTATACCCAAGTCTCATTTAAGAAGAAAAAGGAAATGAATTAAAAGGAAATATAAAAAAATCATGTTCTTGAATTCTTTTTCAAAAGAAATAGAAACATAGAGAATTTGAGGGAAATTGGGAAAGGAATATTTTGAGCCTGGAAGATTTCTGTAGATTATCTGACAGACACGGCCCATGCCTCTGACTACACACAGCATGTGTCTCTGAAGACGAATATTCCTGTAGGATTGCTGACAGGCACGAGCACGACCCGTGCTCCTGACCAGCACGACCCGTGCCTGATTGAGGTTTTGCCTATAAAAGGGTTGCTCTTCCTCATTTGAAACTCGCTCAATTCTTCTCATCCTCTAGTTTTATTACCACATTTTATACTTTCTAAGCCACTTGTTTTTGGCGTTTTAGTCATTCGTCAAAATTATAAGAACTTTAACTTAAGTAGAATATGATTTGCATTTGTCTATGAATCTCCCATCTTGTTTTAAGCATGTCTTTAAAGCCATGTTTGGCTAAATTCTTACAGTCACTTTGGGAAAACGAGTCTTTGGCGGGTTTGATACAGATCCGGACGATCCATATTGAGACCACGTTTGCAACCTAAGGAATCCAAACCCCACCGGGTTTCTATATTCCTAATCTATCTTTAATTTGAATAATATTTTATTAGTTATTAGTTTTCTAGTTTGATTAGGGTTCCTTTTATTTATTTATCTATTTAAGCATGATTGTAATTCACAATTTAGGAAGTTGATTATTGAATAAAGAAAAGTTTTTTCTTGTTGAACATGTTTTGTTCATTGATAGTTCCGGCTGGCCGGATATCAAACCGGCGTTGGTTACTTGGTTGGCCAAGGATCACATCGCTAGGTTTAGCCTAGGTTACGCTTGTACGAATCCGTATCAAGTGGTATCAGAGCATCAGGTTGCTCAGGATGTCTTATGGTAGGAGAGATTGTAGTCATCACCACCGTAGATTCGCCGCCGGAGGCAACGGCCATGACTACCGTGATCCTCGTGACGTCTCTGAGATCGAATGTGTGCGGCAACGGGTTCGTGATTTAGAGTTCCAACATGTTGAAGTGGGATATGACTAGACAACTGAGTCAGTGGTTTGGGATGAAGACGGGGTGACACCCAATGCAGAAGAGTGTCTACGCATACAAGTATTTCTTGGTTGGGTTACACTTCAGCCACCCGATCCATCCACGCAAGCGGCGCCAACCACTCCGCAAGCACAAAACCCGCACCCGCCAATCTTTTTGCATATCTCATCGCTTCCAACACGACCACTGATTTCACGTATTTGCAACATGCGCAACCGTGTGGCCACCATAATTATTGCCGCACACGGTGGTTTACTGTTCGAAATTTTTTAAAAGCCCGTCCAGTTTAAATCAAGATACAGAAAAAATGGTGGTTCAGATTTTGAGAATAAAATTATTATCATGGAAATCAATTTTGAATTCAATGTTTATCGAAACTTTGGGCGTGATTTTTGGTGCATGGCAATTCCAAATTTGCAAATGAGATTAAGTGGAATCTTGGAATACAATGGTGATAAGGTTATAAATTTTCAGATGATAAGGTGCGTGGTTTTTGGAAAGTTATTTTTTCTCATGATGACCACAAATTTTGAAAGTCAACATAAGAGATCAAGCATGGAGTTGCTTCATAAAATATGGAATGTAGTTGTAAAAGAGTTAACTTCTGAAGTCAATTCTAGCTTACATGATTTGTGGAGTTCAAGTCGTAAAAATTTGGTGGTTCCCTTTCAAGATCCTCGGTTGAATATGAAGTGCATATGCCGATTAGTTTGGTTGTTAAATTTGGAGTTTAAAACTTTAGTGATTTTGTCCAACAATAACGTGGATTCTTTTTACGTTCTTAAGACTCGAGGACGAGTCTTTTTCGAAGAGGAGGAGAGAGAGAAGAAGGTGGGAGGAACCGGTAACCCAATAGACCCGGGACCCACGTGGCAAAATGGTGTTCACTTGAAACTGACTAGAGCGACATGTGAAAATAAACTTATAGAGTTGGTTGTGATGATCTTAGTAAGGCGTCGAAATGTTCCATTTGATCCTGGTGGTTTTGATCCAATGTTAAAACTCAAGGACGAGTTTTTCAAATAAGGTGTGACGCCCACTCCCAGACTTGGCCCTAGGAGCGGTCACGCATCGGATTTACTCATGAATACAAGGTACAACAAAGATAACTAAAGCAGCGGAAATTAAAACTTTTATTGATATGTCAAGTATTACATCATAAGAGAGACAATTACAAAAGATAACTATATATCTATGCCAGTCTTCAAAATATCTTCTCCTGATAATTGATATCCTCTTGATAGTGTATGCCCTCTAACTCTCGCTCACATCTGAGCCTTGCCCTTACAGTCCGAAATTCCAGCTTCATCTGACATACATAACTTAACAAGTCAGCTTACGCTGGTGAGTTCTAAGTTTTTAAAACTTTACCTTTCGAACACATACTATTTGGGTCAATCAAACCATTTCTGCAAACAGACAATTAAGCATAAAGTATCATAGGTTTACACATAATCATCCATATACTTAGTAGATTACATCTACCCTATCATTCTATAAACCTCGTGAATAGAATAACCTTCTATAACCTTATCATCTTCGCCTCACATTAAGAACCTGTCCTAATGTATCTTTTTGTCACTTCTCGTCTCAAGTACCATCTGGGGAATAGTGTTGTTTGATCCTCACATGACAGTGGTCTTTCATTCCTGCTTTGCCGACACTTCAGGAAAAACACTATAAAACTCCCTATTTCAGAAGCCCCCACTTAATACTTGACAACCCTTGTGACCTTACTGATTACCATCCTTAACATGTTCTACTTAGCTAAATAGAACCCTGTTAGTGGAAATCTTACTTTTTCTGGTGGATTACTACTCTTAAAGACGTCTAATCATCTAATTTAAAACATCTTCCTGGTAATCCTACTTTCCACTAATCCCTTCATTACTTAATCACTAAAGGCAAGTAACATCGTAAACATTTCACATATATCAATACTTTATAAACAATAGAAAGTATTTACACAAGACGTTATGTATATCAGCCCAAAACATTTTAAAGCATTTAAGCAATATAAAACAGGGCTCATAGAACTCACCTTAGGTTGCGAAGTAGTTACTTGGCTTATTCCTTCGTGAATCTAACTTGCTTTAACGTGATGTCCCTAGCAAGACATCCTAGAGGTTACAAATGGTCATTAAGACTAACCCTTTAACCCAAACCCAACCACTTGTTGGTTTAACATTCATTTGTCAAAAATGACCGTTTTGCCCTTTGCGGGAAAAAGTATTTTTTAGTGATATTTATGAAGATGCGCATTCCTATAAGTAAACGCTCACTCCGGGATCGCCCAGTGAAGCGTTTGCCATGTCCCAGTTGGGATTTATGCGACAACGCCACTATGCCAAAAACCCCAGTGTACAGGCGTCACCCTTCCAGTCCACGCAAACTTCTAGATACCCGAGTAACTCGGTATATTCAATACTTTACCAGAACTCAGGTTTTAGCTTATATATACTTAATATATATAATTATGTTCTTACGTTGAATATCATTACCCTTGTCCAAGTCTTTACGTTCTTGATGAGTGATTCTCATTACCGACCGTATAGGCGTTATCACGACCAGGAGGCGGAATTACTATGATATATCACCCATATTTGTGTTTTAGTTTGGTGATGATCGTTACCGACCTTCTTTAAACATGGCTTCCTTGAAACATGTTATTCTAAGGCTTCATACCAAATATAAACCCATGATTCCCACTAGAACTCCCAATCTTTACAAAACATATTCAAGAACCCTAATCTTGAATTATCCTTAAAAAAGGCATATCTAAGTGTTTTGAATCATGAAACTAATTGAGAGGTTTTGTTAAACATACCTTAAAGGGATCTATTCCAGAAGATGAGCTCCTAACTCCCTTTGAATCTTCAAAAATGCAACTTAGAGTGTTCTTGGTGTTCTTGAGGTTTCTTAGAGGTTTTAAGTTGATTTTAGGTGAATTAGCAAGGAAACATGGATGGATGGTTTATTTATAGCCAAGAGTGTCTCACATGCTTCCTACAAGTGTCCTAGTGACTAAGCATGAGAATTGACACCTAGCATGGTGACTAATCATGAGAATTAACACCTAGCATGGTGACTAATCATGAGAATTGACACCTAGCATGGTGACTAATCATGAGAATTGACACCTAGCATGGTGACTAATCATTCATATAACATATATTTAACATATAAACATGTACTTTTTTCTTAATATTCTAACCCGATAAACACTTACCTTATGCATAGTTTATTGTTATAATTTCAAATACACATTTCTTAACATTTTAACATGTTAATCACATAAACACATATACGACACATATTTTCACATATAAAAATATATAAACACATATATATTTATTACCTTTAGATTTTGGGGTGTTACAGAAGGGGAGGATGATACAGATCCGGACACTCCGTATTCAGACCCGGTTCGCAACCTAAGGAATCCAAACCCCACCGGGTAATCTATAATATTTTATTAATTATTAGTTTTCTAGTTTGATTAGGGTTCCTTTTATTTATTTGTCTATTTAAGCATGATTGCAATTCACAATTTAGGAAGTTGATTATTGAATAAAGAAAAGTCTTTTCTTGTTGAACAGGTTTTGTTCATTGATAGTTTCGGTTGGCCGGATATCAAACCGGCATTGGTTACTTGGTTGGCCAAGGATCACGTCGCTAGGTTTAGCCTAGGTTACACTTGTACAAATCCGTATCAGGGTTGGTAAAATAAATTTATTAAACTCATCTTAAGGTGTGCAAAATTGACTCCGTGAAAACTTTTTTTATTAAAAATTTAATGTCACTCGTTTGAACAAACATGCATTGTGTATTGCGGACCATTTAAGGAGTCGAAAGCTCATTAGTCGGACCTGTGACACCCGACTGGGGGACGATGCATGATCCTTTTGGTGACTCGCACCGCATGCAAAACAATACATATAAGTGTTTTATGTCTATGTAAACAAACTTGGTTTTCACGCATGTGTGGTCTGAAGGTTTTAGTCAGGATGAAGGGTTAGTAATATTGTCACCGCGTAGATCCGGTGGTGAATGTGTTGGTGGACTTGGCTTTGGTTACGACCGCCTATGTATGCGAGAGAGCGGTGCATGGAGGAAATGGACCTTAGTCCTCTAAAAAGATATTTTCATAATAAAATATTCTGATGCGTGGGTTGTTCCTCTGTTGATTCATGACAATGTATTCGAGTGTAACAGTACTTTGACCATAAAGCCCTACAACTAAATGGCATTCAGCACACTATATTTGTTACTAACAACACAAGTACTTCTGGGATTCATACCAAATGAGTGATTAATGGGAGGAAAGTGAGAAGGGATTTGAGGCTGAAAGGCGGTCCCCTCGTCCGTTAGCAACAATCTTAAGGGAAGGTTATAAATAAAGAGGTTATCAACATGTCCATTGACAAGTTCCCCTAAGTGATACTATCTTCGACTGAATCGACTAAAACTCGTTTTATCTTCATTTTTTTATTTTTTTCTTTTATTATTTTCTTACCTTATATAATTATTAGCCTATTTAATAGATTTGGCTAGATGTCAATACATGTGAAGTATCGGGAGCCCTCATCTCCATACATTGTGTCCTTAGACAATCTCGGTATCTTACCTTCGCTATACTACGCCACAATGGGTGCACTTACCCGTGTATGTGGTGTATAGTGATTGTTCTTTATCGTGTTTTATAATCCAAAGCTTAAATACAATAGTGGTGTTGAAAGTGACCAATAATGTCATATACCCAGTCAATATCGTCCTTCTTTACCCAGACAAAAAAACACTTGTTGCTTCCAAAAATCCAAATCACCTTAATACATTCATTAGTAGTGATCAATAATCGCTCAATCGTGAAGTTATCGGATTCCATCCCCCCTTCATCACCTTTGAGCACTCTACCAAACCTTTCACCGATCGTATGGAACACCTATCGACCTCATAGATGCAAAAGGACCCCATAAATCTTGATTGAAATGACACGATCAAACTTGAAAGCTTGTCCCATCCACTTGTATATACATATACATATGAATGCATTCATGTATACATACATACATGTACACACAGATACATGTATACATACATATAAGCAAAAGAGGATACATACAAACATACACCATGCATCCAGGTTTACATGTATTCATACGTAGATACGTGCATACATATGCACACATCCATCCATATATTGATCCGTCTATACGTACATACATATATATCTCCACCAATAAATACATATATCCATACATGCATACACATATTCATGTATACATAATATATATATATATGTATTTATCCGTCTATTCTTTATACACATCTATCTAATCTATGCATGCAATGTCAAATATATTTTAGTGATAATCAACCTTTTAACATTTTTTTTCTAAGTGATAATTATTCATACACAAGTTGTAAATGATAAAATTATTTGATATTATTATAGAAAATAAAACTTGGATGGTCGAATATACTTTAGGATTCACAAGACCTATAACTATCAAATTATTTTAAGGAAACAACATCTCATTTTGAGCCATTAATAATATTAATAATTTAAAGAATTAACTTCCTTTTTAGTCCTTAAGGTTTGAACGTTTTAACACTTTTAGTCCAATTTAAAAAAAAATATCAATTTGAGGGCTTGATGTTTGTGTTTCATCTCAATTTTAGTCACTTTTCTATATCCATCCAAATTGCCGTTTAAAAACCGATAAGTGGGCATAACATGAAGGGTATTTCGGTCCATTCACCATATTCCCTTAAATTCTCTTTAACTTGAATGTCATATACAAACAAAAAATACCCCAAAAAAAAACATAGAGCAGATTCCATGGATCTCTCCCAAAAAAAACCCTAGATTTTGCATCTCGCTACTAAGCAGATTCGATCGACTTCTTCAATATATTGTAATCGATCTTTCCAAGAAAAAGAAAAAAAACCATAGATACACTTCGCACTTCACAGCAGATCCCATCGATTTCTTCCAGTTTGAAAACCTAGAATCGATCATCGATTTTCACTGTTGCCCACGATGGTTTTGAGAATTCCATCAGAAATTTTGTGAGCAGCAACACTTTTTTTTTTGTTCTTTATTCAAGCAACAGAATTGACCCATTTAATAATATAGAACCCGAATTGGTAATCTCAAATTGATGTAATATAGAACAAGAATTGGTCCATTTTATACAGTGTATATAGTAAGCTAATATTCCAGCATACAGTGACAGTTTGGAGACAGATTATGAACCAGAATTGGTCCTTAAAAAGAGACCTGAACCAACCTTCAAAAACAGATCTGGTGTTCAACCATACTAAACAAAATAAATGGATGAAGCAACTGTTCGTTAGTGTTCGAAGCTCAGGCTCTTGTGGAAACGAGCGTTGGTTTAAGCTATTAGGTAACGTGCATAGCTTGCAGCGATCGATCGTATGTATGGCGTGCTAGCTAGGGTTTTTTTAGTGATCGATGAAAAGGGTATACGACATGAAGGGGAGATAAAAGAGTTAGGAGCGAATGTACCAAAATACCCCTCCTGTTATGCCCACTTAACGGTTTTTAAATGACAATCTGGATGGATTTAGAAAAGTGACTAAAATTGAGATAAAACACAAACATCAGGCCCTCAAATCGATATTATTTTTTAAATTGGACTAAAAGTGTTAAAACATATAAACCTCAGGGACTAAAAAGGAAATTAACTCTAATTTAAATTTACAGGACAAACTTTTCTCTTAAACACGAATGATGAGAAACAAGTCAATTATCTTAAACGCGATGAGAAACAAGTCAATTATTTCATCCATGTTGTAAATCTAGTTACTATAGAAAATAAAACTTGGAGGGCTGAACGTGCTACTTTAGAATTTACCAGCCCTATAAGTATCAAATTAATAGAAGTGGAGGGCTAAATTTGTTCAGTCTGTGGAAAACTAAAAAACGCCGTTGCCGGGGATCGAACCCGGGTCACCCGCGTGACAGGCGGGAATACTTACCACTATACTACAACGACCGATTTTGTTTTCCATTTTTAAAATATTTTACTAAACTAGTAAACTCCGTTAACTTTGTCTGCCTTTAACGGAAAAGGTTAACTGTTTATGCACTTCGCACTCAAGCCGTTTTCCGTTCCATAATTATGTCGGATCTCCGTCAAAAAACCCAATTCCACCTCCTCCGATCTCTCCGGTGCTCTATTCCCTCCTCAAAATCCCAAATATCGAATCCGAAAATCTAGCAATTCAACAAATCCACACGCAATTCATCGAGATTTTACTGTAATTCGATAATATTCTTGTGTATTTTGTTTCCTTCAAATGGATCGGAAGCGGACGGAGAGTCCGGTGTACACACGGCAGTGGAGCGGTGGTTCTAGCAGCACTGGCTCTTCATCACCGGCGAGGTCTCCGGCGCATCCTCAGTCAAGGTTAGGTCAACCTTCTGGATATTCAACGATTAAGAGGACACAGAACGTTGCGGCGAAAGCTGCGGCGCAGCGTTTGGCGCAAGTCATGGCTTCACAGACTACTGATGACGATGAGGATGATGATGATCTAGGGTTCCGTTTTGCGGCTCCCACATCCTTTGCGAATAACAGTGCTAATAACAATGGCAGCGGTAATGCGTTATCTGGTGTTTCCTTCGGTAGACCAAATAGATCGCCGTCGCCTGCGGTAAGTCAACGCAATTTGTTCCTTTCTAGTTTAGTTTCTATGATCTGCATCTCATCTAGTACATCATTTGAAACTTTAGAGCTTCACAGCCATTTCTTTATTAATTCAATCACCTTGTTGAAACTTTAGAGGTAATTGAATCACCTTGTAGATTTTTAATGATACAGTGTTTGATTAAGCTGTGTAGCTCAACTAGAGCTTAATTTCTTAATTTAGACCTAATAAATTGTTTGACTAGAGAACTCACTTAACCTTGAAACTTGAAGCTACCTATTGGCTAAATTGTTTGACTTAGAGAACTCACTTAACCTTGAAACTGGAAGCCACCTATTGGCTAAATTGTTTGATTTAGAGAACTCACTTAATGCTACTTTGGCCTGTGTTGATGTTGCATTCACTTTCTTATGATCCGATGTAGTTAGGTCGGAACTTTATGGAGCATCCTATTCCTAATCGTTCCACATCAGCGGGAAGACCATCGGTATCTGTTCGTACAGGACAAATCGTACCACCTAGTAGACCGTCTTTGAGACACCCTGGCTCCATCCCACCCCCAATAGAGCCCCCTGCTAGCCAGCAACATAGAGGAAGGAGGTAATAAATGTTTTTCCTTTGATTAATGAATGCCACATAATGTTCTATATATGAATGATTAAGAAGTGTAAGCGAGAAAGCAGCTCAGTTTCATAACCATATGTAAATGAAAGTGGGCTTAAGGGATATGTGGTCTTATTGCTAAAGTAATTAGGGGCATATTTATTTATTGAATATAAATTGTAGGTTTACACCGGACAGTGGACGTGGCAAAGATATGGGAGATCAGCACGAGGCATCTGCACTTCGCGATGAAGTATGAAACTGTGAATGTATTATCAATATTTTTATCAATTTTTTAAATTACTAGTGTACGACACAAAAACGAATTTTTTAGACAGTATTATGATACTTATTGGGCTAATGGATTAGATGTCAGTGATAAGCTTACATTCACACAGATTTTACAACGCTTAGTTGATGTAAATTCACACTTAATTGCAGCTTGATATGCTACAAGAAGAGCATGACACTGTTATTGATAAGGTGAGTCCATTCTCCTAGTTTAGTTATTGATTTTGATCACATATATAGGTAATTGTATAACATATTTATTATATTCCTATTTCAGCTTCGTAGTGTAGAAGAAAAACGTGAAGAAGCAGAGGCCCGGGCCCGGGAGCTAGAGAAGCAGGTATCCACTCATTGTTATTCACAAATAGTCCACTTTGAATTTTGATGTTGTATGGCCTGATGACCTTGAGGTTAAATTGTCTTTTGATAATATCCACATAATTACATTCATCTACAAAAATTGCATAAAATAGGTGGCTTCTCTAGGAGAAGGAGTATCTTTGGAGGCGAAGCTTGTTGAGCAGGTAATAAATTGTGATTTAAGAGCATGTCGAATCATTTTTTATTACAGCATTTAGAATATGATACAATATATGTTTCCACAGGAAAGAAGCAGCAATACGTCAAAGAGAGGTAAGCTAAATACAAATTTGTCGGTTAAGTACAAATTAGGGATCATCTATAGTATAGATAGGCCACCCAAGTATTCAAAAGTTTTCATTTAGGTAACCCATATAAAACAACTTCCGAGGCCACTCAAGTATCAATTTCAAATCCAGCAAGAGATTTGTTGGTAAATTGTAAAATTACAAAATACCGCCAGTTTAAAGTTTTCATCACTTCTTGAGTTGTAAATGACAAAATATACCAAAATCTTTTCAATATATATTTTGAAAATCTATTATGTATGGATTCTTATCCAGTAGATTGAGGGTCATTTTTGTCATTCTACAACTCTAGATGTGTCATACGCTTTAAGCTTAAGAACATTTTGTTGTTTTACAGTTTTTAGGCAAGTTCTTTTGGCCTAATCTGGGAGTAGTCTGGGACCAATGAAACCAAATCAATATGTGGGTGTCCTCTAAAATTGTTATAATAGTTGGGTAGGTTAGTAAAAACTTTTGAGTATTTGAGTGACCTAATATAGATAATCCTCTGGTAGTTATCTTTAAGATTCCTTTTTCTTCATGAAAACTCGTCAATATTTTACCAGGCTGCTCTAAAAGCTGCACAACAGACGAAAGATGGAAGAGATGTAGAAGTTTCTAACCTTCGTGCAGAACTTGAGGTAAATACATGGTACTTACCGGCTCACTGGAATGCTGTTTTTTCTTGAATATATCGACTACTTTTTCTTTTTAATTTGTCGCCAACTGTTTTTTTTCTTTCTTCCTGTCTTTTGAATCAGAAAGTAAAAGATGAGACCCTTGGTGCCATGGAGCAGCTCAAGGAAGCTGAATCTGAAGCAAAAGCTCTTCGCACAATGACACAGAGAATGGTTTTGACTCATGAAGAGATGGTAGGCTTGGTTTTCGCATGGTATTTTTCTAAAGGTGGCAAGATGGGTAGATTGACTGGATGGTTTATGGGTTAAATTGGTTTGGTTGAAATGGTCAGTCTTTAGTAAGGTCCAAAACAGACTATGTACTTATGAAGCGTGTTCCTGGTAAAACTTTTTTTTGTCCAAATTAATGCGTTAAATGTTATCACCTGAACAATGCCATTACAATAACAATTAACTCTTCAAATAGAACAATTTAGAAGACTGTACGCATTAAAAAGGACTTTTTACGACTTCCATCCTGCTCAACTCCTTCAGCCATTTCGTCCGTTCCCTTCTGGATAAATTATTTAATTACCAATTGACATTTTGATTGTTTGAGATCAAACACAACCCAAACTGGCAGGATGGATGGATCAAAACTCAGGGGGAATTCATTAATGGGTCGTTTTTCAGTACGGGTTAAAATAGGCTGGGTTGGGTTGACATGCAAACACTTTTTACAGACTTTTTTTTGGAAATATTTAGGAATAATGTATATGCATTAATCACTGTTACGATAACACAGTCGTTATAGTAGTAATTTAAATTTTTGGATATCAAATGATTTATGAGGTTGTACACAATAAAATAGAAATTGGACAACTTTCAAATTGTTTGACACATTCTAACTATTGACCGTATTCTTTTAAATTTGGCCTATTTAAGATAAACATAACTCATATGACTCGTTCACAAGTGCATGGTCGAAAGATTCGAGTCTAGTACTTTCTAAGGCTTTGCCCTATTTATTAATTATTATATACTCTTTTCTTGTTTTTTTTAATTATTTCAGGAGGAGGTAGTTCTAAAGAGGTGTTGGCTTTCTCGTTATTGGGGTTTAGCTGTACAGTATGGTAATCTTCTTGCCACATGTCATGCCTAAAAACTAGAAATTGAATTGCATGTTATATATAATACACATCTGAGTACCTCATGCTTGTTATGATACCTTATACTCCTTTGGTTTTTAAGGTATTTGTGCTGACATAGCGGGGTCAAAGCATGAGCATTGGTCATCATTTGCACCCCTGCCATTTGAAGTAGTCATTTCGGCTGGTCAAAAGGCAAAGGAGGAGTCTTGGCATGGAGGCAAGTTCACTAACTCACATTTAATGGCTGATTGCTACATTTCATATATACGTGCTGGAGGTGGCAAGATGGGCGTGGGTTAGGTTACGGGTCAAAACATATGCGGGTTGAGAATGGGTCATCTTTAATAACATTTGGGTTGACCCGCAAACACTTCTACCAATGTTTTTTTTTGAAATATTTAGGGATGAACGATGATGTAAAAATAGGCCACTCAATATTCAAAAGTTTTCATCAAGGCCACCTGAATGTCAAAACAACTTTAGATGTAACCCGAGTATCAATTTAGTATCATTATCATATATGCCAATTTGCCAATTGTGGCAAAAGGAACTTGATGGGAATTCGTAAAATGACAAAATGTCCCTAAATGTAAGCTGATCATTTCTAGAGTTATAAAATGATAAAAATACCCCTGCATCTACTTAATTTTTCTTGACTGTCCATCTAAAGTTGTTTCTTTTGAGTAAACTCAGGGCCACTTTTGTCAATACTCTGAAGTGAAACTAAAAATACGGAAATTGTCATTTTATAGTTTTCCAGCAAGTTTTTTTCTTCTAAATTTGGTATTTGATACTTGGGGGTGGCATCTAAAACTTTTTAATACTTGGGTGGCCCATGTATGCCAATACCAAATAATCATTGCCTTAGTTTATGATTGCAAAAATAATATTATTCAATAATAATCTCAGTTCTTGAGTAAAATAGTTAAAGAGATTGTATGCATTAAAAATAGACTTGAGATGGTTTTCAGACCGTTTGACACATTATCCTTTTTGTCAAAAAAAAATATATATTTTTTGTTTGAGATAAAACACAACCGAAATTGACTTGTTTATAAGTAAATGCTTGAAATTGTCACCTCTAACTAATTGTTTGCAATTCCTTTTAACATATTATCATGCTTGGGAGCAGGTGATGATGATTCTGACAGGAGAAAACTTGTCCGTGATATCAATGACTTAACCGGGGAAGGAAATATTGAGAGTATGCTTTCAGTTGAGATGGGTTTGAGGGAAATGGCATCCTTGAAGGTTTATACAAAACCCTAATTTTGGGGATTTGGTTAAATATATGTTTAATCCATCTAATTCTGAAATTTTGTGTTTTATATTTGAATTTCAAGGTAGAAGATGCTGTTGTGCTGTCAATGGCCCAACAACGTCGTCCTAATTTAGTACGCCAATCTGTCCCTGGTACGTGTCACTTTTTAATGTTGCATGCTCTAAGCCCCAAGTAAAAATTTCATAAATAACATAAATATTGTGTGTAATAATATGGCTGCTAGGAGATAATGTCTGGATGTGCTTCTGTCGTTTGAAGTTGTAATAATAAGATGATTAGTTGTTTAAGACTTTGAGTGCTTAGAAAATTATGAGTTTATTACCATCTAAGAAAGTAATAGATAAAATGACCAAACAATAAGTTTTCCTTAGTGTATTTTGGAAATATTTTGAATTTTGTATGTAAATGATCTTTTGTTAATTTTGATAATGTTTTTTATAGATCATTCATTACTGAAAAGTTGAAAAACGTTGCTATTTGCAAACCTTAAATAATAATATATTTCCTAATGTTATTAGTAATAAAGAGAAAGGTAGATGAAAAGTTTATTTTAGTAAAACGAAGGGTAAGTAATCTTATCTACTGTTGAAATGTGAATATTAGAATCTAAAATATGACCATAAGGGACATTTTAACATATTCTTAAGATGTTTGAACTTAAAATATTAAAATTTAATTATTTATCTTCATCGTCTATATTAGTACATTTTTTTTGTATTATTTTATTAATTTTTTTTTTGTAAAAGGCATTTGTCCAAATGTCCTCTATTTTTAATAATTATATTTTTCTATTAATTATATACCTATATACAAAAGACAAAGTTGGAATTATTTACCATTTTGCCATTGGGGAAAGTTGGGATTATTTACATTTTTGCCATTGGGGAGTTATTACCATTTTGCCATTTTTTTAATCAGATAATTAGTGCTTTTAATTTACTATAATCAATTAGAGTTATAATTTTTTAAATAAACAATATAATTTCTTTTAATTAAATTATAGATAACAATATTAATTGTTTATAACCGAGTCGTGGTAACTTCATACGTTTTTCCTTACATAATCCCACTCTATTTCTAAAAATATAATTTCTCTAAAATTGTTTTTTTATAGCGCTTCATTGGTTTTAGTGTTAGTTTCACGCCGTTGTCTTTAGGTATCTAATTTTTGTAGTGTGATATTTAACTAGGCTTTTAATTTTAACGTTGTTCCGTAGTCTTTTTGTATTTCCGTTTATTTACATTGCGCTTTACC
>JBCNJP010006376.1:0-12812 GCA_039602395.1 Deinandra increscens subsp. villosa
TTTAGTCACATATGTTTTATACTCTTACATTTTGTACCCTTTAACTTTTAAAGTTTTTTTTTTTTTAAGTTTTGTTGTCTTTTACTTTGGCCAATAAACTTTTGACTTTTTTACTTCCGTTTTTAGTATATTATTATAGTTTTATACTTTCACTACAAAACTTTTAAACTTTTACGTTTTATATCCCTTAACTTTTTAACCCTCTAACTTTTAAAGTTTTTTTTTGTTTTAAGTTTTGTTGTCTTCTACTTTGGCCACGAAAACTTTTAATTTTTCTACTTTCGTTTTTAGTATACTTTTATAGTTTTATACTTTCACCACGAGACTTTTAGACTTTTACGTGTTATACCCTTAACTTAATATATTTTTATAGTTTTATACTTTCACTACGGGACTTTTAGACTTTTTACGTTTTATACTCCTTAACTTTTTAACCCTCTAAATTTTAAAGTTTTTATTTTTGTTTTAAGTTTTTTTTGTCTTCTACTTTTTCCACGAAAATTTTAACTTTTCTACATTCGCTTATAATATACTTCTATAGTTTTATATTTTTCACCACGAGACTTTTAAACTTTTACGTTTTATACCACTTAACTTTTGACTTTCGTTTAGTATACAAATTCAACCCCGCAGCAACACGCGGGGTGGTAAACATCTCGTTTTAATTAAAATCATTGTAATTATAATAAAAATATCATATGTTTCCTTGCATCACGCATATCTAATCACAAAAACATACTTTTGACATAACAAAATCATCATACATCTCATAACTCACATCATCATAATCTTGCAAAAAGAATATGCATGAACATAAAATTTATGTAAAAAATATATTATTTTCATCATAACATCTCATGACCTTAATTATCATTAAGAACTTGCATTTTTTTTAACTGTTATACGAAACAGAAACAGAATTGGGGAAAATGACTAATCTCGTTTATTGAAACTAACACAGCTATTACATATATATAATGACTAACTAACCAACTAACTAACTAACTAACTAACTAGCTAGCTAGCTAGCTAACTAACTAACTAACTAACTAACTAACTAACTAAGTTAGCTAACTAATCATGAGTCAACTCAGTGACTCAATACAGTGACTCATTAACTCAGTATATTCCAACAGCCCCCCCCTCAAGTTGGAGGGGACAACCCTAACTTGGATGTATGCAGCTGGTGTTGAGGATTGGAAAGACTTTTGGTAAAAACATCAGCAACCTGAGAATATGGAGTATGTAATAGCTTGATTAAACCTTCTTGAACCTTGTCTCTAACAAAATGACAATCGATTTCAATATGTTTGGTGCGCTCATGAAACACAGGATTTTTTGCAATGTGAATAGCGGCTTGACTGTCACACTTGAGAGGAACAAGAGTGATATTTGGAACATGTAATCTAGCAAGTAATCGAGTTAACCATGCAAGTTTTGCTGTAACCCTGCAGAACTCAAAGAAATGGTGGGTTGTTTCTTTGACTTCGAGTAAATGGGACTACCATCAAGAGAGATAAAATAGCCACTAACTGATCTCCGAGTAGTAGGACAAGCAGCCCAGTCTGAATCACAATATGCAACTAAGGAAAGATCAGAAGAATCATTGAAATATAAACCTTGCTCAATTTTGATATATTGAAGAGTATGAAGTGCAACATCCGTAAGAGGTTGACGAGGAAGTTGCATAAAGTGACTCAGGAATTGAACAATATAAGCAAGATTAGGCCTTGTATTGGTAAGGTTATTCAACTTACCAGTTAATCTTCTATAAACCAAAGGATCATGAATAAGAATAGCATCATCAGGTCTTAGTTTCAAAGAGGGAGGTAAAGGACATGACTTAGCAGGCAATGAGAAATTGTCAAACTCTTTTAAAAGATCAAAAGCAAATTTTCTTGGAGACATAATAAGACCATGTGGGGCTTTTAACAATTCAATACCCAAGAAGTAATTCAAGAAGCCTAGATCCTTGATCTTAAAAGTAGCATCTATAAATGCTTTTAAATCAGTCATTTCAGTAGGATCATTACCTGTAAGTAAAATATCATCTACATATACAGCAAGATGAATAATAGAATCTCCCATATATTTAGAAAACAAAGAATAGTCATTTAGAGATCTAACATATCCCCTTGACTTAAGGGCAGTGGACAACTTACCATACCATTGTCTGGAGGCTTGTTTTAAGCCATAGAGTGATTTTTTTTCAATTTTAAGACTTTAGTGCCAGATGAATTAGTCATACCAGGAGGGAAAGTCATGAATATTTCTTCATCTAAATCACCATGAAGAAAGGCATTGTTTACATCCAATTAATAAATCTGCCATTTCATCTTTGTAGCAACAAAAATCAAAGTTCTATTAGTGGTCATCTTAATGACAGGGGAAAATGTTTCAGTAAAATCAATACCCTCTCTTTGAGTGTCTCCTCTGACAACAAGTCTGGCCTTACATCTCTCAACAGTACTATTAGCATTGTACCTGACTTTATACACCCATTTACATTTTATAGGTTTCTTACCTTGTGGTAACTCAACAATCTCCCTAGTATTTTTTGCATTTAATACATCGAATTCCTTGTTTATAGCCTCCTGCCAAATAGGTTGAGTGGTAGTTTCTTTGAAAGAAGTGGGTTTGGTAATGACGGTTACGAGATGCTAAGAAAGCCTGAGTAGAAACAGGCAGCTGAGTTATGGAACAAGAAGCAGTAGCTGAGCAGGCATGTAAGACATCATTAGAAGAATGATGAGAAGAAGTGATGTGATCACAAACATAATCATTGAGATATGTGGGTTGAACAGTAGATCTTGAAGATCTTCTAAGAGAAGGAGGAGGATGAGTGGGAACAAATTAAGAAATAGGGGGAGAAGGAATGATAGGAGAAGTGGAAGAAGAAGGGAAAGAAGAGGAATCAGAAGTTGAAGAAGGAACAAGATAAGGAGATGAGGGAATGGAATCATCAAAAAAGTCAGTGGGAGGATGTGGAAATAGAACGGAAGGAGATGAAGGTTTGGAGAGTGGGATATATATGCTCATGAAAAACCACATTTCTAGAAATAGAAATTTTATGATTATGCAAATCATAGACTTTATATCCTTTAAGACCAAAAGGATATCCTAGGAAAATGGATGGATAAGCCTTGGGTTGAAACTTGTGTCTACCATATTTGGAAGTAGAAACATAACAGAAACACCCAAAAGCTCGTAAATGATGATAATTAGGGACTTTGCCATATAAAACTTCATAAGGTGATTTATTTTGAAGTAAGGAATTTGGGAAAAGATTGATAAGATAAGTGGCAGCAAGAAGACAATCACCCCAAAAGAATAAGGGTAATTGAGACTGAAACAACAAGGCTCTGGAGGTTTCCAACAAATGCTTATGTTTCCTCTCGACCACCCCATTTTGTTGTGGTGTCCCTATACAAATTTTTTGATGTAAAATACCTTTTTGTGTAAAAATTTAGTCATAAAATTATTAGAGCCCAATCCAAAGCATTATCTGATCTAATGGTCTTGATGGTAATGCCAAATTAATTCTCAACCATGAGAACAAAATTTTGAAGAATTAGAGAAGCATTACTTTTAGTACTAAGCAAATGAGTCCATGTATTTCTACGTAAATCATCAACTATAGTAAGAAAATATCTGTGACCATCATAGGTTGAAGTATGATAAGGACCCCATGTGTCAACATGAATAAGCTCATAAAGGTTTAGATGTTTTGATTTTGACTCTTAGGAAAAGAAAGACAATGTTGTCTTGCCTTGGGACATATAGTAGAGTTATCAATCTTATTAACAGATGAGTAGGAAACAAAGATTGGAGCTTATACATAGGTAAATGACCAAGCCTATAATGCCACATTTCACTAGAAATTACAGAATTATAAGAATTTGAAACAACAAGATTTGAAGAACTTGAATGGAGAATGTAAAGTCCATTGAGCAATGTACCAAGCTCCAGTGGCCTCTTCATCGAAGGGCCCTGCAAGAAACAGGAAACATGAGAAAAAAATACAAGACCCGGCCTTAGTATCCTTACATAATCTTGGCACTAAAAGTAGATTATGTTTAAACTGAGGAACAAATAGAACATATGAGAGAGAAAGGTCATCAGTTAAGTGAATAATGCCACATCTGGTAACACTGATAACCTGAGCATTAGGAAGTATTATAGGAACTGGCTTGGATAAAGAATGTAAATTAGAAAAAACGAGATGTTTACCACCCCGCGTGTTGCTGCGGGGTTGAATTTGTATACTAAACGAAAGTCAAAAAGTTAAATGGTATAAAACGTAAAAGTTTAAAAGTCTCGTGGTGAAAGTATAAAACTATAGAAGTATACTATAGACGAAATTAGAAAAGCTAAAAGTTTCGTGGCAAAATTAGAAGACAAAAAAACTTAAACAAAAATAAAAACTTTAAAAGTTAGAGGGTTAAAAAGTTAAGGAGTATAAAACGTAAAAGGCTAAAAGTCTCGTGGTGAAAGTATAAAACTATAAAAATATACTAAAAATGAAATTAGAAAATTTAAAAGTTTCGTGGCCAAAGTAGAAGACAACAAAACTAAAAACAAAAAAAAGAACTTTAAAATTAGAGGGTTAAAAAGTTAAGGAGTATAAAACGTAAAAGTCTAAAAGTCTTATAGTGAAAATATAAAACAATAAAAATATACTAAGTTAAGGGGTATAACACGTAAAAGTCTAAAAGTCTCGTGGTGAAAGTATAAAACTATAAAAGTATACTAAAAACAAAAGTAGAAAAGTTAAAAGTTTCGTGGCCAAAGTAGAAGACATCAAAACTTAAAACAAAACAAAAAAACTTTAAAAGTTAGAGGGTTAAAAAGTTAAGGGGTATAAAACGTAAAAGTCTAAAAGTCTTGTAGTGAAAGTATAAAACTATAAAAATATACTAAAAACGAAAGTAAAAAAGTTAAAAGTTTCGTGGCCAAAGTAGAAGACAACAAAACTTTAAAACAAAAAAAACTTTAAAAGTTAAAGGATACAAAACGCAAGAGTATAAAACATATGTGACTAAACTATAAAAACCAAAAGTTCACTATTTCGTAAAAAAAAAAAAAAGTGTTTAAAAGTTTAAGAGGTAGAAACTGCAAAAACCCTAAAGTTTTATGGCCAATTTAAAAGAAACAAAGACTATACTATTCATCACCAAATTTCATTGTATATAACAGTTGGTGACCCGTCCTCGCTTCGCGGCGGGCACCATTTACCTGTCAGTTTAAGTCAAAAATGTTTTAGTGTGGTTAAAGTATAAAACTATAAAAAAGTCGTGCCTAAAGTTGAAAACTCTAAAAGTATAATAATAAAAGAAAGTAAAAAAGTTAAAGAGTTTAAAACATAAAAGTCTAAAAGTTTTGTGGTGAAAATATAAAACTATAAAAGTATACTAAAAAACGAAAGTAGAAAAGTTATGGGGTATAATCATAAAAGTCTAATAAAACTATAAAAAAAAGTCGTGGTCAAAGTCAAAAACTCCAACTTTAAACAAAATAAAAATAAAAACAAAAGTGAAAAACTTGAGGGGTATAAAACGTAAAACTATAAAAGTTTCATGGCCAAAATAGAAACTATAAAAAAGTCATGTTCAAAGTCGAAAACTTTAACTTAAAAGAAAAAAAAATAAAAAACAAAAATAAATTGGAAAAATCAAGGGAAAGTTTCGTGACCAAAGTATAAAAAAAAAAGTTTTAAACTTAAGGGGGTATAATAAATAAAATTATAAAAGTTTTGTGGCAAAAGTAGAAGACAACAAAAATTAAAGCAAAAAAAAAAAGCTTAAAAGTCAGAGGATGGTGACCCATCCGCGATTCGTGGCGAGCCACCCATTAATTACCAGTCAGTTTAAGTAAGAAAAGTATAATGTGGTCAAAATGTAAAACTATAAAATGGTTGTGACCAATGTCGAAAACTCTAAAAGTCTAATAAAATATGAAAGAAAAAAAAAGTTAAGGGGTATAAAACATAAAAGTTCAAAAGTCTTATGATAAAAGTATAAAACTAAAAGAAGTATACTAAAAACGAAAGTAGAAAAGTTAAGGGAGTATAAATACATAAGTATAAAAAAAAGTCGTGGTTAAAGTCGAAAACTCTAAAATTATACTAAAAAACGAAAGTAGAAAACCGGAAAATTATGAAAGTTTAATGGCCAAAGTAGAAGACCACAAAACTTTAAAAAAAAAAGTTTAAATGGTTAGAGGGTAGAAAACGTAAAAGTATGGACATATGTGAAAAAAGTAGAAAACGTAAAATTGTGAAAGTTTCGTGGCAAAAGTAGAAAACCATAAAACTTAAAACAAAAAAAAAACTTTAAAAGTTAGGGGGTAGAAAACGTAAAAGTATGAAACATATGTGACTAAATATGAAAATCTAAAGTTTACTATTCCGTTTAAAAAAATGTAAACCTTTAAGGATATAAAACATCAAAATCTCAAACTATTGTGGCCAATTTATGAAAACCAAAAAAAAAAGAAACTAAGTGTAAAAGTTTAAGTGTGAAAAATGTCAAAGTTTCAAACTTACGTGACCAATATATATAACCTAAAACTCCACTATTCATCTTCAAATTCCATTGTTATATAACGAGATGTTTACCTCCCCGCGCGTTGCTACGGGGTTGAATTTGTATACTAAACGAAAGTAAAAAAGTTAAATGGTATAAAACGTAAAAGTTGAAAAGTCTCGTGATGAAAATATAAAACTATAGAAGTATACTAAAAGCGAAAGTAGAAAAGTTAAAAGTGTCGTGGCTAAATAAAATAAAGTAGAAAAATTAAGAGTATAAAACGTTTCATGGTGGGACGCTCATTTACCCGTCAGTTTAAGTAATAGACATTTTAATGTGGTCAAAGTATTAAACAACAAAAAAATAGTGGTCAAAGTCAAAATCTCTAAAAGTATACTAAAAACAAAAGTAGAAAAGTTAAGGGGTATATAACGTAAAATTCTAAAAGTTTCATGGTTAAAGTATAAAACTATAAGAAGTATACTAAAAACGAAAGTAGAAAAGCTAAGGGACATAAAACGTAAAAGTCTAAAAGTTTCTTGGTCAAAGTATAAAACTATAAAAATGTCGTGGCCAAAGTCGAAAATTCAAAAAGTATACTAGAACCGAAAGTATAAAAGTTAAGGGGTTTAAAACGTAGGTCAAAGTATAAAAGTATAAAACTATAAAAAAAATATATTAAAAACGAAAGTATTAAGGGGTATAAAATGTAAAACTCTATAAAGTCACGTGATCAAAATATTTAATTAGAAAAATAATAGTGACAAAAGTATAAAAAAGAAAAAAACATGGACTAAAACTATAAAATTAAGAAAATGTTTGTGGTTGAAATGAAAGAAAGTAAAAATTTACTATTCATGACCAATTCCTATTGTTATATATATAATAAATAAAAATGTTCATTAGAACAAATATGATCACTAGCACCTATGTCAATTATCCAATTAGACTCCCAGTATAAGAATAACATGCCATAATACCTGTAAAATTTGCATAGTTGATAGAGGGAACATCAGAAGAAGGATATTTGTCCACTGCTTTTAAGGATGACTGTTGCAGCATGTTCAAAAGTGCTTGAAATTGATCAGAACTTAAAGCATCCTTTGACTTATCAGGTTCTGAATCATCAACATGTACATTGGCAGCAAACTTCTTGGATTTAGTGAACTTAAAGTCCTTAGGAAAGCCTATAAGCCTATAAAATTTGTTAGCCAAATGTCCATTTTTCTTGCAATGAGTACAAACAAGCCCTTTCTTGAAATTGTTGTTGAAAGACTATTGACTAGTCACATTATTCACAGTCATAGAATCAGGAAAAAATTGTGTTGCATTATATATCTCTCTTTGTTTTTCATCATGAACAAGTAAGGCATATGCCTGATTGATGGACGGAAGTAGTAACATCATAAGAATGTTACCTCGAATAGATCATATGTAGGATTTAATCCCATCATAAATTGAACCAGACGTTGTTCTTCAGATTTCTTCTTCAACGTTTGAGAAGTAACACATGTGCAGATCGAATCAGTGTTCAAACTTGTCAATTCATCCCAAATTTGCTTGATCTTTGTGAAATACATAGCAACAACATCAGATCCTTGTGACATTTGACTTAAATTATTGTGTAAATGATAAAGTTGAGCGTCGTTTGATTGACTAAATCGTTCAATTAGTTCGGACCACAGTTGCTTGGCAGTGTCGGTGTAGAGTACACTTTGGCTAATATGTGGTGATAGAGTATTGAGGATCCATGATATCACCATATGATTGCACCTTTCCAAGCATCAAGTTCGAATGGATTTGTTGGAGAAACAGTGGTTCCATCGACAAAACCAAGCTTGCTTTTAGCAGATAAAGTTATAGTCATGGATCGTTTCCATGATGCGAAACCATATCCATTGAATTGATGAGAAACGAGGAGAAGACCGGGATGATCTGAAGAATGCAAATACATAGGACTTGAGGAAGCAATGGTCGTTTGAACAGGAGTTGAATCTGGATTTGAAGAAGTATCGTCGAGGAATCGAGAAAAGAAACAAACAAAAATGAAAGAGATGAAAGCAATTGGAAGAAATGATCGGAAATTTAGACGTTCAATCGGAGAAGGTGATCGGAACCTAGCTCTGATACCATGTTATACGAAACAGAAACAAAATTGGGGAAAATGACTAATCTCATTTATTGCAACTAACACAACTATTAATATATATATATATAATGACTAACTAACTAACAAACTAATTAAGTTAGCTAGCTAATCATGAGTCAACTCAGTGACTCTATATAGTGACTCATTAACTCGGTATATTCCAACATGAACAACGAATTGTCCACTAAATACCACCAAACCTTGCATTTGTAAGGATTTGATGTCACACCCCAACAGATGGCGGAATACGTTAGGGCGTGATTATTGTCCAGATGCACACAACACTAATTAAATGTTGCGATATTCTTAATCAACCCATTTCATAGCAAAAAATAATACATGATAATTCATTACAATAATATGATAAATCACAGATTAACTTGATTAATTTAGGTCTCACTAAGTCCACATGCATCCTAAAGTGACATCAACGCGATCAATAACATCAACAGCAAAGCCTGCAACATGTACAAAATAAGGCTCAACTACGAATAGTTGGTGAGTAAACATAGGTTTATCGTACATACTAATTGTAAATCATGTGATCTATGAGTTAAGTGTAATAGAGAGTAATAAACTTGATATGAAATAGAGCCAATAAAAGTGTATGATCCAACCATGACAATAAGGTTTTCAATCAAAAGGCACCACACGCGAGGCATGCCAAGTGGGCTTGTCAAGCCAATAGATCTATTATCGTAACCCAGACCTTTTACAGTTAATGTCACACGGGATCGTTCAATCGTTCCATCGTTCACATCCTTCAATCGTTCAATCGTTCACAGAAATAATTCACACAAATTTAACATACAAGAACACACATAGCACTTAGAGTTCGCATGTAGTTTTTTATATAAAGAATATCGATCATGAGTTTCGAATACGGTACATGTTGCACCCCAAAACGTTCAAAAGAAAGAGGGGCTATGAATACTCACTTGGCGAAGGAGACACGAATAGAAAACGACACCACGCAATGGAACGGCTAGACCTGAAGATGAACTGATGACTAAACGAGATGGAGGAATTAAATAAATAAATAATCAATCAAATAAACGAATAATTAATATTTAAATAAATAATTTCACGACACAATCAACTTGAAGACTTGTTAGTGATTCAATTGTAGTGATAACGAATGTTCGAGGTTATGAGATAGGTTATTTCTAAATCTAACACGCGACGTCAAGCAATTTTAGATAAGACTATCTATTTTTACGACGTCCCAATTACATTTATTCTTCATGGAATTACATTGGTCACAAGTATCATCCAAGAAAAAAATAATATTAATCTTAACACTAATGCAATCATAAACATGTCATTACACATAACCTAACATGAATCATCCAATATAAATATTTATTTTTACCAAAATTAATTACTTTCAACCTAAAACCTTTCTTTAAATAATTCTAAACAATAACAATTAAATCTTTATGCAAGCAAACCATCCAAGACATCTTATTTATGGCTAATCATGCTTGAATAACCTAGATATATCATATAATATCATCAAACAATCAAATTTACATGGCTCTAAGCACACATGCTCAATATATATATTTATTTTGCCATAAAAATCACCCGGTTTGCACTTTTCATGAACAAGAACCTTAGATCTAAAATCAAAATGCCAAATTCTCATGAAAAAACCTTAGGTCTATAGTCAGGATTGTGACTTTATGATGAATCATGCACAAACCATAACCTCTAACTAGACTCATTAAGATCTATTAAATTTTATCATCAAAATTCCATAAAAACTCAATAAAAGTCTAAACTTTGTCCACTAATTCACAAGATCTATCAAATATAAGCATGAATAACTTAGATCTTGTCCCGAACCACAATAAAAATTAGATCTTGATCATGAGGTAACAAGAGACAAGCATGAAACACTTACAAGACCAAAAATAATGATGAATGGTGATGAAAAATGCTTAGATCTTCCAAATTTTAGCTCCAAAAATCAAAGCATTACATTGAAAATCAAAGATCAGCCGTCCTTGGTCGTTTTCTAGGTGATTTGGGTTGCAAAAATGAGACCACAAATGAAAAAGACGGATTTATATGCGTTTTCTAGGGTTTTCCCGACCTGAGGTCGGTGGGCGGTACGCAAGAGACGCGCCAGGGACCGTCGCGGTACGCGACGACCACACTTGTTGACCGCGTTGACTTTCATTGACCAGGGCTGAAATTTAGTGTTTTGACCACGTAAAACAGAGTTTTTGATCCTGATTTCATGACCATTGGATTTATTTGGTCATTTTCACTAATACCAAGTACAAACATGATATATAAACATTTGCAATTGATGATTAAATTAAAGAAAATGTGTTTTATGGTCGGTTTTACCGTTTTCGCTATAACTCCTTCGTTTTTAATCGGATTCGAGTCCAGTTTTCACCGTTTTTCATCATTTTACATTTCCAATCATATGAAACACATCCAAGCACATAAAATTGAATATAGCATATCAAACATAGAAATATGAGCAACAAAATACGATCTCGGGTCAATTTGCGTACGTACCACCATTAGGTAAATCACCAACGTTTTGAGACTCAACTTGTGCGTGATGACTCATGACATGATAATTTATTATTAGACTCATAAAATGTTGAATTTGACATACGATGATCAAGCACGAGATACCCGGTGAACGACGAATCGCGTACCGAAATCGCGTAAAAATCGGAAATTGCTTTATTTTCAACTCGAGGCATCCAATCTGATTCCAACTGATTGTAATTAAGTATTTGATTTTGAAAAACGATTATAAACCATTAAGACTCAATAATTGGGGTATAAATACCCGGAAATTCTTCCGGTTCTCAATAATTTGCAAATCGGTAATCACGAAATTTCAAAACGGGTCGGATTTCTCAATCAGGTAAAACGCAAATGTTACATTTGAACCCCTCATCACATATGTGAAGGGGGCAATCACCATACTACTAGGCTTCAAGCTATAGGTGAACTTGCATACTAATACAAATAAAACTCAACATCTATGTTATTATATGATTGTTTTAACATAAAACATACTTGAGCAATTTTCATCATATTAGATTATGAAAATAAATACATAATTAAAAAAAGTATTCCTAACATAAAATTGCGGCTCGTATTATACTCGCATGCATGTGATGTGTCTCAATTTACACATTAATACATATACATATTCACACATCATTTGCCTAATTCTTAATCATATTCCATTTGGAAGCCTTACTTATGTGTCAATTTTGAGAAACGACGGGTTTGAAGGATCGAAGATAATGAAGTGACGTTAACTAGCTTGCTTTTGTGGACAACAACAATTAACGACATCATCATCACAAAGAAGTCTGTTAATCAGATGTGAATTCTTCTTTAGCTATGAGTTGCTACCGGTAGCAACTTTCGTTTTATCAATTGAATTTAGGGGCGTTTCCAAGATTTCGGATGTCCGGGACGAGTTTAAAAAATATGCCCTTATATATAATTTTTTTTTTATAAATCGACGATAATTGTTAAAATATTATTTAATGATAAATGTATAAAAAATATTATTTAATTAAAAATAAGAAAAAAAAATAAGAGAAAATAGTGTTATTTAGTTAAATTATATGCGTGAGTATAAGAAATGAGTTGTGAATGCTTTAGATCTCACAAATCTGTAATTGCAAATTCTTATTTGCCAATTCAATTTCATCCCAATTCAACGCATTTGTTTTGATTCAGACACAAAATTAATAACTAAAATAAGTTTCCATTAATCCTTTATATCATCTATATCTTATCAAAGCAATAAACCTACACAAAATTAATAACTAAAATGAGTTCCATGAGTCCTCTTTATCATTTATATCTGATCAAAGCAATAAACCTATAAATTTTTAGCGAAAAACTAACCCTGTTAAATATTTTTAATGGGATTGATGGTATTTTTTCAAAAATTAGTAAGAAAAATTGTATCCATTTTAACGCTATATAAATAACCAGACTTACCTTTAGAACACTTTCAGCGTTTCAATCCTTTTCTCAGATTTTCATAACCTGTAGTCTACCATGTTGCGGAGGTACAAATCACATATCATTGTTACGCATCACTCCTCGTTTATCAGTTTAATTTCTAATTCGATTATCAC
>JBCNJP010006377.1:0-22875 GCA_039602395.1 Deinandra increscens subsp. villosa
GTATAGCCGTTGTTAAGCTTTTCTATAGCTTAAGAACGTGTCCCCCTGCTCACATGGTGGCGGCGGCCTCTGGTTTCGACAATGAATTGCGTTCGACAATCAAGAATATCGTTGTGTGTGGGGGACCTTTCTTTGGGGACCTCTAATTGCGACTTGCTTCTTTGCCTCTCCGGCATGGGGGGCTTTGGGTCTATTCGGTTGTCGAGGCCCAATCCTCGGGGTTGCAGGACCACATCTTACGGGAGAGTGGGGTTTGTGGTATGGGCTTGGAATACGCATGTGCTCTGGCTGGTCTCCGTGATATAATTTCGGGCTTTGATCTGAGCGGTTTCACTAACAAGGACACCGCCCCACCAAAAGCCCAACATGTTTTGGCGAGTGCCCTCTTTAGTAAAACTGTACAAAAAATGAAAGCCACCTTTGACATGACAGTCAGGCAAAAAGCCGTATGGGAATGTCTTCGTCAGACGCATGCCCATGATTTCCTCATCGCTCTCCCCATTGACGAGTTGGGGCAACACTTGTCGCCGGTTGAATATCGTATTGTCCTCAAATATCGCCTTATGATCCCTTTGTTTCCCGCTGATGAGAAATGCCCTGTATGTAACAAGGCGTGCTTGGACTCATTTGGGGAGCATGTCGTTCACTGCAAAGAGCTCACCGGGTTCAAGTACCAGCATGATGTTGTGCGGGATGTCCTGTTCGACATCTTCAAGAGAACAGGGATTTCGGCAAAAAAGGAAGCCCCGGTTAATTTTTTGTTTGATCCATCGGACTCAGGCCGGCTGATATCAAATAGTTTGAGTGGCAGAGGGGAAACATGCTTGTGTGGACCTTACTGGGGTTTCCCCCTGGTAGGGTTGAGACCCGGCATTCAGGGCTAGGCAGGCTGCTTCTAAAGCGGTTGCTGGGAAGGTGAACAAACACGAGAAAGCGTGCCTTGAAAATCAACAGGTGTTTGTTCCCTTCGCGTTTGACACTTTTGGTTACCTTGTCCCGGAAGCGGTGGACACGCTTAGTCGTATCCAAAAAGTCATGTCTAGAAACATTGCATCCATTAGGTTGATGAACATTGTTTTACGCGTCTAGATTTCGCTATTCAGAAAGGGTTGGCGGCGCAGCTTGTTGCCCGCCTTTCTTGTTTGATGACTTGAGTCGTGTTTGTGTAACCTTATATTTTGATTGATTAATTAGATCAAAACATTACTAAATGAATATAAATATTATCCAAAAAAAAAAAACTCTAAAACTATTAATCCTTTAAATTTGCTTAATTACAATTAAGATGATTTGTTTATGAATGTTTACGTTTTTTAACATCATATTTAAGTTTTTTTATAAGCTATATAATTTATACTCACGCTATTTTTATTGTACTGTGAGCGTATACATATCAGTTTGAGTTTTCGCTTAAGTTTTTAAAAAATCAGTTGGTCCTAACGCAAAACAAAAGTGTTAACATAACAACTCAATTACGAATTATCATCCATTTAGTACAAGTTTATGTTTATGCGTTAAAAAGATTTTTTTTAAAAAAAAAAACGACGCAAGACGCAAACGATACATACTCGTTAAATGCGTTCAGAGATAGGTTCAGACCCCTTGTGGAATGAAAGTCAAAAAAACCTGATCATCAAAATAAAAATTCTATACTATTCCTTGATTCGTTTTGTAATATATTATTATATTAAGTTACGAGTTTTTTTTTATTTCTTTACTGTTAAAATTTTATCAATTATTGTATAAATAAAAATATACATTATACTTATGCATTTGTCTCATTCCCAATCATTGTAAAATTTAAAATTATTTATGAAACTTCCAGCCATTCAACAATCTATAATTTGACAAGTTTTGGTGAATAGTTTCCCATGGCAGTTTTGTAATTTTTTGAACACCCTATGGTTTTTTGTACGTATTTTTAAGGAGGCTTTCTTTCTTCTTTCTTTTTTTTTTTTTGTATAGTTTGTGTTTCTAAGGAAGCTTTCTTTAGTTTGCCATGGCAATTTTGTAATTGTTTGAACATCCCATGGTTTTTTGGTAAGTGTTTGAAAGGAAGCATTTATTTCTTTCTTTTTTAATTGAAACGTGGCATTTTTATGGCTGTTTCACCCTGGTCCCGCCGGTCGTAATCTACACCTGCTTTTGACCCTCCCTCACACTTGGTCGTTGTACCACCTCATGCCCATACCTGCACGCACGTTAATCCCTTGCCCATACCTGCACGTTCTGTACCATGGATACAGCAAACCATCTAAACCCTCTATTGAGCGTTTATATAGACGTTACCCACCGTCTGTACATCCTTCACCATCGCCTCTTTGGACCATCGGTGAGTTCCAGTTCCGTGATTTTATGCTTCAAATTGTTCTGGTTTATGCGCTTTACGGTCTGATTTCCTGCATGTTCTTTAATTTTGAGTCACGGGTGTGTGCGGCAGTTAATTTTGGGGCGCTGATGTTCATCTTTGAGTTTATACCTGATTTTAGTGCTTATTCTTTGAATTGGTGTTCCATATGTGTGACGCTGTGATTTCATTTTGGGTGTGAGGCTGTTATTTGGTTTTGATTGATTTTCATGTTTTCAGCCCAAGTTAGTTTAGATCTATCAGAAGGGGATTTTGTACGTTTTGTATGACAAAGGAAAATGTTTTGTGCATTTGGTTTGCTGCCTTGGTCATGTTTAGGCGAAGGAAAATATGGATTTATGTTTGTATCTTTTAGTCATGTTTGTCTATGTTTAAAATTGTTATAGTCCCTTCATCTGTTGTGTTTTTGGTTCCTTACTTTTTAATATTTGCCATCTTCATTTTTTGTTGCAGCTTATGGCTGGAAAGAAGAGCAACAGAGGTGTGTTTCATTTTTTCTTTGTAATTCAATTTGCTGACCTGTGTTACATTTTTTTCAGTGGTTGGTTTGCCTAAGGTCGGCAACTTGGTTATGATATAAAAATGTGGTTTTAGATGGCTACGTGAGGTCAGAATTTAAAAAAAAAATATATGGTAATTTGAGGTCAGCAGTTTGTTTATGATTTGGTAGTTTAAAAACTCGCCAGGCCATAAAAATGTGATTTTTGATGGTTGCATGATGTCCAAATTCGATGATTACATGAGGCTAAAAGTAAAAAAAAAAATTACCTTTGTTGTTTAAAAACTGATTAGCCTATGAAAATGTGGTTTTAGATAGTTGAGGTCAGCAGGTTGGTTTGGGTTATGGGGTCAGCGTTACTGATGTTATGCCCTTGCTTTATTTTCATGTAGACACCGCCACCTCTTGCCCAATGGATTCTGCACTCGCTACCGTTTGGTAATAGTCTACCTGAGTTTGTATTCTCTTTTCTTCTGCTAACTTTTCTGTTGTTTGTGTGTGTCGGTTTAACGCTTATATAAGTTGTGAGTGATTGGTTGGTGTTGTTTGTGTGTGTTGGTTTAACACTTATATAAGTATACGTATATGTGTGTGTATGTATTTGCTGTTTGTGTGTGTTGGTTTAGCCTTTATATAAGTATGTGAGTGATTGGTTGGTGTTGTTTGTGTGTGTTGGTTTAGCACTTATATAAGTATACATATATGTGTGTGTATGTATTTGTTGTTTGTGTGTGTTGGTTTAGCCTTTATATAAGTATACGTTTATCTGTATGTGTATGTGTTTGTTGTTTGTGTGTGTTGGTTTAACCTTTATATAAGTATATGTATATGTGTGCATATGTATTTTATTAGTTATAATGACTAGAAAGCGAAAAACTTTTGCTGCTGATGCGTCCGCTTCCTCCTCATCTGGTATGCCATGCGTTGGCGCGCAGTCGTCGGCTCAGGCTGGAAAGCGTGCCTCAATGCTTAGGGCCGCTGCATTAAGGAGCGTGTCCACAGGTAGTTCCTCCGCTCCCGCTGTTGGCTCCTCTGCTGCCTCTGCGCCACGTCGTGCCTCTGAGCTTTATGAAGATCTTGGGGATTGTGCCTGCGTCTGTGAGTTCTGCCATGCGCGTTTCTGGTATTCTGAACGTGTAATTAACCCACGCAGAAAGCATGATCTTAGGTATTCTACGTGTTGCAGGGGTGGGAAGTTCAGGATGGAATACCCCGCTGCACCACCTGATGCTCTTAAGGCTCTTTTCTCCGATTCTAAGTTTCGCTCTAATATTCGTGCTTATAACTCTATGTTCGCTATGACTTCCTTTGGGGCTGCCGTTGATGAAGAGATTAACAAGAAGGCAGGACCTTTTGTGTTTAAAATCTCAGGGCAGGTGTCTCATTTGTTAGGATCCTTATGTCCAGATCCTGGGCAGCGTCCTAAATTCCTTCAGATGTACATTTTTGACACTGAGAATGAAGTGTCCAACAGGCTACGCTGCTTTGAGAAGAGGAAAAAGAAAGATTTGTCCCCGCAGGTGGTCTCTGTTCTTGCTGATCTGCTTGCCTCAGTCAATGAGTACGTGAAGCTGTTTAAGACTTCAGCAGAGATGTGTGCGCGACAGGATGTTCCTGAATTTGGGATCAAGTTGTATAGCGGCCCGAAGGAAAGGAGCTACGATGACCCTGCAGAGGGGACCCTCGGGGCTATTGTGTTTGGTGATGATTGCGTCACCACAGACTACGACATCGTAGTACACGGTAAGGATGGCAGTCTACACAGGGTTGATAAGCGGCATCCATCATATATGCCTTTGCAGTATCCGCTGTTGTTTCCTACCGGTGGGCACGGCTGGTCCCCTGCACTGCGTTTGGATGCTGATGCGGACTCCAAGGACCGTAAGCTCACCATGAACATGTTTTATGCGTATCAGTTACACGAACGACAGTCTACATACACTCACATCCTTCAGGCAGGCCAGCTTCTGCAGCAGTATTTGGTAGATGCATACGTTTGTATTGAGCAGTACCGCCTGGACTACTTACGTGCAAACCAAGACGGCCTACGCACCGATCTCCTTCATGGCATACATGACGCTGTGTCAAGAGGTGATACAGAGGGGCACCAGATTGGCAAACGCATCATACTGCCCGCATCATTTACCGGTGGGCCTAGATACATGTATAAGCATTATCAAGACGCCTTGGCCATTTGTAGGGTGCACGGTAACCCACAGTATTTCGTGACTTTCACGTGCAATGTTAAGTGGCCAGAAATCACACGTGAACTGGCACGTAATCCCAAAATCAGCGCGCCTGACAGGGCTGATCTTATAGCGCGAGTGTTCCAAATGAAAGTACAGTCATTCGTTAGGTTTTTGAAGACAGAAAGGCCCTTTGGCGAGGTAGTTGCAGACCTGTACACCATCGAGTTTCAAAAGAGGGGCCTTCCCCATTGTCATTCGTTGTTATGGGTTGCGCCTCATTGCAAAATTGAAAGCCCTGTTGAGCTTGACAGATTCATCTCCGCTCAGCTGCCAGACCCGGTGAAGGACCCTGTTTTGTACAGGGTTGTAACTGAATCGATGCTTCATGGCCCGTGCGGCTTGGCAAGGAAGAGTTCTCCGTGCATGGTTAATGGTCGGTGTTCCAAATCGTATCCTAAGTCCTATGAGCATGCAACACGGTTTGACTCAGAGGGGTATGTTTATTACAGGAGGCCTAAGGGTGCGTTACCTTTCTTAAAAGGTGGTGTCCCTCTTGATAACAACTTCGTTGTCCCGTATAACAGAGCTCTTTGCCTACGGTTCGACGCCCATATCAACGTTGAATACTGTGGCTTGAGCATGCTTATTAAATACCTGTTTAAGTACATATCTAAGGGGTCAGATCGTATTCGTTTCTCCCTGTCAAGACCATCAGCCTCAACCTCAGCCTCCGCCTCAACTTCAGCCTCAAGTGACCAAGGCTCTGCTGAAGTTGACGAGATACAGAATTACCTTGACGGGCGTTATGTTTGTCCTCACGAGGCTGCTTGGCGGATCTTTGGTTACCCAATCCACCACCGCGACCCAGCGGTACAGGTGTTATGTGTGCATCTCGAAGATATGCAGGGCGTTACTTTTAGGGCCAGCCAACGTTTGCATGATATAGCATCCAACCCCAAGTCCTCCAGGACAACGCTGACGGAATGGTTGCACAGTAACCGCCATGACACAGAGGGCAGGGGCCTGCGTTATGTTGAGTATCTGTCTCAGTATTGGTGGGATCTTTCAAAAAAACGTTGGAAGCGCAGAACTACATCGAAGAGGCCGTCCATTGGAAGGCTGACGTACATTCACCCAACCTGTGGCGAGCCTTTTTATTTACGGATGCTCTTGACGTGTCAGAAGGGCTGCCAGTCGTTTGCGGATATAAGGACCGTGTCCGGAGTTGTTTGTTCAACATACCGACATGCATGTCAGAAGCTTGGCCTTCTTGGTGATGACCTCGAATGGGGGACCGCGTTTGAAGAGGCGTCGGCGTGGGCGACAGCATCAGAGTTGCGCTCACTGTTCACACACATACTCCTGTTTTGCGACGTCTCAAACCCTCTCGACCTGTGGGAAAAGTACTGGATGAAGCTGTCAGACGATATACTTTTGCGCTTGAGGGAGGGTAGGCCTGCGGATAGCTTTCGGATTGCTGATTCTGACCTCCAGCAACACATACTATTTGAGTTGCAGTCATTGTTAAAGTCAAGCTCTAGGTCGTGCTCATTGTCTGAGTTTGGCCTGCCGATGCCAAGCCCTGTGATGCTTGCAAGATTGAATAACAGGTTGGTCATGGAGGAAACATCATATGACAGGGAAAAACTTGCTGCAGAGCACCTGTTGATGCGTGACGCGCTGAGGCCCGCACAGCGTGTCGCATACGACATGGTGATGGCCTCGCACGCGTCAAATACACAAATTCTTCTGTTCATATATGGGTATGGCGGTACAGGGAAGACTTTCCTTTGGAATACCATAATATCAGGTCTTAGGTCCGTGGGGAAGATTGTGCTTGCAGTTGCAGCATCTGGGATCGCGTCGCTTTTACTGCCATCAGGTCGTACGGCACACTCGCGGTTTAAAATACCAATAGAACTTACTGATACGTCCGTCTGCGATATCAAAAAGGGCACGCAGCTTGCCCAGCTGCTTTTAGAAGCATCACTGATAGTGTGGGATGAGGCGCCCATGAGTGATCGTCGGTGCTTTGAGACACTGGACAGGACTTTACAGGATATAACTGGTAACAAGGGCTGTTTGTTCGGTGGCAAATCAATACTACTTGGCGGCGACTTCAGACAAACATTGCCAATAAAGAAAAAGGCCTCCAAGTCTGAGATACTGGGGCTGTCTCTGACGAGGTCGGCCCTGTGGCCACATTTCAGAATACACACGCTAAGAGAGAATCTACGTGTGCTGGGTTCGAGTGCGGAGCCACAGGTTCAGGAGGCGTTACGCAGCTTCTCATCCTGGCTGCTTGAGGTTGGGGATGGCGAGGTTGGCCGGCCAAGCAAAGACGGGGACTCCGATTCGAGAATCATTACCATACCGCAGCAGTTTGTGATTCCAGACTCAAGTGACAGCCTCATGCGTCTTATCCAGTTTATTTATGACGACAACATTCTGAAAAATCCAACTGCGGACGGTTTGTCACACAGGGCAATTGTTTGTCCCAAGAACGAGAACGCTGATCACCTGAACGAGATCATTCTTGCTTTGATACCTGGTGACACCTCCACATACCTAAGCAATGATTCCATGACACCTCATAGCGCAAAAGGAGGAATTACTGATGACATGTACCTGTTAGGGCTGATAATCCGGGATCCTGGCAGCAGCTCAAATGGTTTGGTATCCTTATGCAAGTTCAGGATCCTGGCAGGGTCAAAGAAACGTGTAGACAAGCCTAAAGACTCGGAAAAATGATGTAGAACGTGGACTAAGTGGTCCACAACGTTCATATTGGCTTAGTTAGGAGAATCCCTAAAATATAGGACAGTTGGTTATATTATTTCAGGATGCTCGCCAGAAGCTCAAAGGATCCTGAACTACAGTTATCGACTAACCGTTACAATTGTCCACGTGTCTTAATTGATTGCAGGTATTAAGGGACGTGTAAATGATGGCTAAAGACTCGGTCAAGGCTTTATGGGACGTGTTGTAACTGACTCCAACGTTCACAAAGACTTGAAGACTCAATCCCTAATTTTTAGCCTAGTTAGTTAATGCATTTTTGACTATTAAAACGAGCTCTAGGTCATTCATTCAGGAAAACACACACAACACACGATACTCGCTATCAAAACTCTCTGTAACACTTAGAATACGAGCTCATTTCATTTGTACTAAATACTTTCATCATATAAAAGTTTTAGGAGGCAGGTACTTTGAACCGGCCCCCGAGGTTTTTTGCTAGGCTCCTTGAGGATACTCAAGGATTCCTGGATTTTCCCTCGTTACATCCTCGTGTCAATCTGAACAATTACATTTTCATCTTTATTTTACATCAAACACGCTACCTCACTTACAAAGTTTGATCAACTAATTGCTTAGGCTGTTTTTAACCAAAACAATTTGGCGCCCACCGTGGGGCAAACGGTGTTTGAATTCAGCTAAAAGCCTTGATCTTCTTCCCATAACCAATTCTTGAAAATGTCGAGCCAACAAAAGATTACTTCGAAATCCGTTTCATCCACTAAACCGATCGTCAATGCTGGTCTTCCCCCAATGATGAAGAAAGTGGCTGATACTAATGCTAAAGGAGTGGAATACCCCACTTTTACTGGATCTCAAGGTACGTCCACTGACTCTACTATTTCTAATAATGATCTCTATGTTTTGATCAGGCAAATGAAGGCCCATGCGGATGAACAAACCAAAACCAACGAGAGAATGATGAAGGAGATCATGGAATTGAAGAAATCTAAGAAACCAGTAGAGGAAATCAGCCCTTTGATCCCAAAATCATTCGGGTTCAACTCTCCGGAAATATCGGAGCAGCCGAAACTGAAAGTAAATCCCTCTACTGTTCAAAAGTCAGGTATTACAACAGTTACCACTGCAGGATCCTCAGGCACTCAGCATCAGAAGACTTCCAGGATGATGGATCTGGAATACTCTGGGTTCTACTCTGAGCAACCCCCAGAATCTTACTACAGCGAATATGGAAGTCAGCAGCCGCCGAGATGCTCAAGTCAGCAACCAGCCGGGTTTTTAAACCATCGGGTGCCAGCAGTCTCGATGCATCAATCCGCATCTCGACCACAACAATTCGCGGCAGCAAACCTACATGAGCCTTGGAGTCAGCAATCAGCAATGCCTACTCCACAGATGCCACAGGGATCCTCATCTCAGCCATTCCAACCATATCGAAGCCGCTTCCGAGCAGCTCAGGATCCTCAAGGATCCTTATTTTCTAACCCTACTGTCTCTGCAGGCACATTCCCAGGTTCATCTCAGGAGATGCATGAGGGAGACTTCATCCCCATGCAAGTGGAGACTATGACTGAGCCAACCGTCATTAGAGATACTGGATATGGACCTCAAATCTCTCTACAAACTTCCAGGGCTGGTAACAACTTTGATAATTATTATACTAACCCTAACCAAGGAATTGTGCAGGATGCAGGTATTGACCCCGTCATCGCCAGGGAACTTCAGAGATTGAAAGACATGATCTCAAGTGTTCCTGGTGTTATTCGCCCAATTCCCGAAGTGCCAGCGGGCAGCCACAGGATATCCAGATTTGCATGGCCCATCTGTGACGTAGAGATACCGAAAAGATTTCAGACCCCCAACATGAAACTCTACGATGGAACCACAGATCCTGAGGAGCACGTGGCACAATACAGGGAGCGAATGGAGATCAACCCCATTCCTGCAAACATCAAAGAAGCTTGCTTATGCAAGGGATTTGGTTCAACACTGACAGGACCAGCCTTGAAATGGCTACTCAGTATCCCTCCTAACACTATTACTTCTTTTCCCCACTTGGTTAACTTGTTTAATAACCAGTTTTCTTGCAGCAGGAGCTTTGAGAAGCTCACTGGTGATTTGTACAGGATAGTTCAGAAACCCAGTGAATCCCTAAGGGATTACGTGGCCAGATTTGGTCGAGAAGCTCTAGATATCCCTAACTTGGATATGGCAGCTGCTGTAGAAGCCTTCAAAATGGGGATTAGAGGAGATTCCCGATTTTATGATGATTTGGTTATGACTCCTTGCAGGAACCTTGATGAGGTCAGAACAAGGGCACTGAGGTTCATCAGGTTAGAAGACGATAAGAAGATCCAAAAAAGAGGTGAAGAAACGTCGGGCAGAAGGACAAACTCTCCCGGGAAACAACAAAGAAACAAACCCTATTATCGTAATGATAATCCAAGGGTCAACGAAGTGGAAGAGGAAGACGACGAAGAGAACTTCCCAAAGGTATCTGATTATTGCTTTTCGGTTGACACAAGTGGTTTGTTATGTGCCTTGCAGGATCTAGGTGATAAAGCCAGGTGACCAAGAAAATCGGATAAACAAGGATCATGGAAAGATAAGTCTAAATGGTGTGCCTACCACGAAGACTTTGGGCACTTAACAGATGATTGCATAGCCCTTCGGAAAGAGATCAGTTACCTGCTCAGCAAGGGGCATCTCAAGGAATTGTTCGGTAGAAAGAGAAGCAAAACTCAAGAAGCTGCTGAGCTGCCCAAAAGAGCTCAGTCGCCACCAGCAGATGCAAAGGTGATCAACTTCATCTCTGGAGGATCTGACATATGTGGGGCCTCTTTCTCATCAGCAAAAAGACATGCCAAGGAGGCCAAAATGGATCAAAGCAGTCGACCAAAGAAGAATGCAATATTGACTGAAGACAAAGTCATTTCTTTTGACGAAACTGATAAGCAGGACATCCAGGATCCTCATCATGACAGTCTGGTAATTACATTATGTATTGCTAACCATTATGTTCGCAGGATCCTGATAGACAATGGCAGCTCAGTCAACATTATTCAATTGGACGTGCTTAAGAAGATGAGCATTCCCGAAGAAGAGATAATTCCAAGATCCTCAGTATTAGTAGGATTTAGCGGAGAAACCAAGCATACGGTTGGAGACATCAGACTTCCTGTTTACGTAGAAGGGGTCAATTCCATGCAGAAATTCTGCGTTATTGATTCCCTGCCTTGTTGCAATGTAATCTTGGGAAGGCCATGGATCCATGACATGAAAGCAGTTCCATCTACCTATCATTAATGTGTGAAGCTTCCCACACCTTGGGGAGTTGTAAGAATACTAAGTGATCAACAAGAAGCCAAAGACTGCTACACTTCTGCTATGAAGAACACTATCAAGTCAAGGCCAGCATAGCAATTAAAGAAACCAGCACGAAGAGTTCAGATGACAAAGGAATTGGAGACCAAAGAAATTCAACTCAATCCTGGAGATCCTGAAATCAAAGTGCTGGTAGGAACAAATATTCCTGAGGATACTGAGGAGCAGCTCGTGAGCCTCTTAAAGTCCAGAGTCACAACATTTGCATGGAAACATGAAGACATGACAGGTATATCTAAAGATATTATTACTCATAAACTTGGTATAGATGAATCTTTCAGGCCAATACATCAGAAGAGAAGGAAGTTCGCTCCTGAGAGAAACGTCATAATCCAAGAGGAAGTTGACAGGCTGCTCAAATCAAAGATGATCAGAGAAGTTAAGTATCCTCGCTGGTTGGCTAATGTGGTGGTAGTCCAAAAGAAGAATGGTAAGTGGAGGGTATGTGTAGACTACACAGACCTAAACAAGGCCTGTCCAAAAGACCCATTCCCTCTACCACATATTGATTCTATGGTGGACGCGACTGCCGGGCACGAGATGTTGACTTTTATGGATGCATCTTCGGGCTTTCAACAAATTCAAATGGAACCATCAGATCAGGAAGACACGGCCTTCATGACTCCCACAGGTATTTATTGTTATATTGCAATGCCTTTTGGTTTACGAAATGCAGGTGCTACATACCAAAGGCTAGTCAACATGATGTTTAAAGACAAGCTGGGGGACACCATGGAAGTATACATAGATGATATGGTGGTGAAATCGAAGAAAGCAGAAGATCATCCCAAAGATCTTGAAGCCGCATTTGATATCCTGGACCGGTTCAACATGAAATTGAATCCTTCCAAGTGCCATTTCGGAGTAAGAGCCGGCAAATTCTTAGGCTTCATGGTTACTGAAAGAGGAATAGAAGCCAGCCCTGAGCAGATACAAGCTATTATAAACTTGAAGTCTCCAACAAATGTTAAAGAAGTTCAAAGATTGACTGGAAGGGTAGCAGCACTTAACAGATTCATATCAAGATCTTCCGAAAAGAGCAAAGAATTCTATGACATACTGAAGAAAAACAAAAAGTTCGAATGGGGTGAGAAGCATGAAGCAGCTCTGAACTCTTTGAAAGAATATTTGTCATCCGCCCCGCTTCTGATGCAACCAGTTAAAGGCGAGCCACTGTCTCTTTATCTAGCGGTTTCAGGCAGCTCGGTAAGTGCTGTGCTTGTGAAGGATCATGAGGGGCAGCAGCATCCAGTATACTATGTAAGCAAAACATTGCTAGATGCTGAAACCAGGTATTCTTATTTAGAAAAATTGATTTTAGCCCTTGTCATGGCTTCTCAAAAGTTAAGACATTATTTTGAAACTCATGTTATTTATGTGAAAACTAACTATCCTATTAAGTGTGTTTTAAGAAAGCCAGAGATGTCTGGAAGAATGGCGAAATGGGCAGTTAAATTAAGTGCCTATGAAATCATATATGAACCAAGAACAGCGATCAAGTCACAAGCCTTAGCAGACTTTGTGGCTGATTTCAGCAGCGACATACTGCCAGAAGTTGAACTTGAGGTCAAGCAGCTCGAAGAAGCTTCAGGCAGCTGGGTCTTGTATACAGATGGAGCATCTAATGTTAGAGGTACAGGATTGGGTGCGCTACTGAAATCGCCACAGGGGGACATTATCCCTCTATCTATCCACTGTGAATTCAAGGCTACTAATAATGAAGCCGAATACGAAGCTTTAATTGCGGGATTACAACTCGCTAAAGATATGGGTATCCAACACATTCAAGTTTTTATTGACTCCTTGTTATTAACTAACCAATTTAATGGATCCTATGCAGTGAAAGGCGAAAGGCTAACCAAATATCTGGACCTTGTAAAACAATTAGCATTATCTTTTGAAAATTGCAGCATATCACAGGTACCCAGAGAAGAAAACGCAGAAGCTGATGCTTTGGCAAATTTAGCATCATCTTTAAGGATCCCAGAAGGTGTCAAGATTCCCATAACTCACATCCTGACACCAGCAATTGAAGAACAAGAAGTTAATGATGTTACAACAGATAAAGATCAAGAAATGACAGACTCCCAGGATCCTCAAGAATCCTGGACTTACCCTATTAGGAGATTTATCCAAGAAGGAGAAATCCCAAAAAACGAGAACTCCAGACTCTTCCGAACAAAGGTAATTCCATATTCAATAATAAATGGTATCTTATACAAGAAATCTCTTGCAGGACCATACTTGAGATGCCTCGAGCAGCCTGAAGCACATGCAGTACTTCAGGATATTCATGAAGGTGATTGTGGCAATCACACTGGGGGCAGATCACTATATTCAAAAGTATTAAGAACAGGATACTACTGGCCCACCATGAAGAAGGATGCTATGGCCTTTGTTCAAAAGTGTGATGCATGTCAGCGGCACGGCAACATCCTCCATCAGCCTGCTGAGCCGCTCCATTCAATATCATCTCCATGGCCGTTCATGAAATGGGGAATGGATATAGTTGGTAAGCTGCCTGTAGCACCTGGAGGAAAAGTCTTCATGCTGGCTATGACAGACTACTTTTCTAAGTGGATTGAAGCCGAAGCTTTTGTTCAAGTTAGAGAAAAGGAAGTAATTTCCTTTATCAAAAGGAATATCTTAACAAGATTTGGAATTCCATCAGAAATAGTGTGCGACAATGGATCTCAATTTATTGGAAAAAGGACAACAAGTTTTTGTGAGGCATGGGGCATCAAGATGGTAACTTCAACTCCCATACATCCACAAGCTAATGGCCAGGCAGAATCGAGCAATAAGATTATCATCAATAACCTCAAGAAGAAGCTAGGAGACAAGAAAGGAAAGTGGGCTGAAGAGCTACCTTTCGTATTATGGGCTGACAGAACGACCTCCAAGAATGCTACTGGTCGAACACCATTTTCCTTAGTGTTTGGATCCGAAGCTGTAATTCCTACCGAGATGGTGATGCCAACTGCGAGAACAAGCTGCCGGGATTTTGAAGCAAACAAGCAAGAGCTCCTTGAAGATCTTGAAACAATTGAAGAAATCAGAGACCTCGCAAAATTTAGGATGGCAGCATACCAGCAAAGGATAGCCAAATCTTATAACAGGAATCTCAGGATCAGAAGATTTCAAGTAGGAGATCTGGTACTCAGGAAAGCTTTTCAAAATACAACCAATCCGGCACATGGGAAACTCGCGCCTAAATGGGAAGGACCCTACCTGGTGGATTCAGAAGCTGGAAAAGGAGCGTACAGGCTGGCTACTATGGAAGGTGAGCTGCTCCCAAGAGCTTGGAATGCGATTCACTTGAAGTTGTATTTTATGTAAGCGCTCTCTAGATCCTCTGAGCATATCAAAAGAATTCTTGATTAGACTTCGAAAACATCAGGTATGATCTTTATTCTCATTTCAATCCCTTAATCATTATCTTTGTGAAATGGTTACTAACTTAGGCATCGGAGGGGTGTTAGTCAAACTAACGCCCACCTCTCACCAAGCCTTGAAGTATTTTGCAGATGTTCTAAGCTTCTTGTCACAAGCTAGAGGCTGATCACCTCTTCTAAGTCTAAAGCATTCTGAATGCTGTCAAAAGGTTTAGGAGGTTTTCACCTTCTCGTTCACTAATGGGAATCGCCAGGAGCGCAAGACCCTCGCCAGGAGCGCACGGTGGTGGCCTATGGTTCAAGGTGGTGCGACCAGTCCATCTGAGGGTGGCTGATAATTTCATCACTGTTGGCCATAGAGTGCACTTCAAAATGGGTGGCAGACGTGTCATCTCGAAAAGATTCTAAGGTTTTTGGCATTTTCATGTCAACTAAGGTTTAGGCACTTTCATGTCTCTCAGGTTTATGGGCTTGACCCCAGTTGGCTTAGTCCCAAGTATTTTTGAGCTTGACCTCAGTTTAACAAAGGTTTTTAATGTTTTCACATTAACTAAGGTTTAGACATATTCATGTCTCGAAAGTTTTATGGGCTTGTCCCCAGTTGGCTTAGTCCCAAGTATCTATGAGCTTGTCCTCAGGTTAGCAAAGGTTGTTGATGCTCTCGCATTAATTAAGGCTTAGACACACTTGTGTCTCTCAAGTTTCGGGCTTGACCCCAGTTGGCTTAGACCCAAGATTTATAAAACGTTTTACACTGCGAGAATACAAGATTGGGCTTGACCCCAGTTTAACTTATTCACAAGTGCTCAAGGTTTTTAAGGTATTTTATGCCTTAAAATCGGAATTTCATCAAGTCTATCTTAAGGATTCCTAAGGATCCTTAGAGATCCTGACTACCTCTACGGTTGGAGTATTCTCAAACAGGTTATATTGATACTGCGTTTAATACGTATTTTTATTACTAAGTATTAGATGGCATCATGGTTTGTTAACATTGACAAAATTTTGATAAACTTTTGAGTTTTTAAACTAAACTATGCTGAGCATCCTGTAGGATCCTCATTCAAACATTTTTCAAAATAATTAAAAGCATACACGGCACACCATGATGATCAAAATGCTACTAAGTCATATATTTGCAGGAAATACAAAAAGAGCAATCGACAGGGTTCTGACTGATGTATGGGGAAGACAGCAACTTGGAGTTATTTATGGGGAAATCACATGAGAAGTTGTGTTGCTATCAAATCAGGAGCTAACGAGTCACCTTCGTAATTATTTCAAGAGATGACGTTGAGTTTGAATTTTTACAGCCGTCTTCTTGGTCGACAACTGTTAAAATTCAGGGGCAATTGTTAGGGCTGATAATCCGGGATCCTGGCAGCAGCTCAAATGGTTTGGTATCCTTATGCAAGTTCAGGATCCTGGCAGGGTCAAAGAAACGTGTAGACAAGCCTAAAGACTCGGAAAAATGATGTAGAACGTGGACTAAGTGGTCCACAACGTTCATATTGGCTTAGTTAGGAGAATCCCTAAAATATAGGACAGTTGGTTATATTATTTCAGGATGCTCGCCAGAAGCTCAAAGGATCCTGAACTACAGTTATCGACTAACCGTTACAATTGTCCACGTGTCTTAATTGATTGCAGGTATTAAGGGACGTGTAAATGATGGCTAAAGACTCGGTCAAGGCTTTATGGGACGTGTTGTAACTGACTCCAACGTTCACAAAGACTTGAAGACTCAATCCCTAATTTTTAGCCTAGTTAGTTAATGCATTTTTGACTATTAAAACGAGCTCTAGGTCATTCATTCAGGAAAACACACACAACACACGATACTCGCTATCAAAACTCTCTGTAACACTTAGAATACGAGCTCATTTCATTTGTACTAAATACTTTCATCATATAAAAGTTTTAGGAGGCAGGTACTTTGAACCGGCCCCCGAGGTTTTTTGCTAGGCTCCTTGAGGATACTCAAGGATTCCTGGATTTTCCCTCGTTACATCCTCGTGTCAATCTGAACAATTACATTTTCATCTTTATTTTACATCAAACACGCTACCTCACTTACAAAGTTTGATCAACTAATTGCTTAGGCAGTTTTTGACCAAAACAGTACCCTGCTGAATATTTAAACCTGCTGAATTTCCCTGGAATACCTCCTCATTGTCTGAAGCTAAAGAAAAAAACCCCTGTGATTTTGCTACGAAACATAGATCAAAGAAATGGGCTCTGTAATGGTACCAGGTTAATAGTCTCGCATCTGATGCCAATGGTAATTGAGGCACACATAATAACTGGCACACACATTGGTCATCGGGTATACATACCCAGGATAAACTTTGTTCACAACAGTAGAGACCTACCGTTTGTTCTTACTAGGAAACAGTTTCCAATCAAAGTGTGCTATGCAATGACAATTAACAGAAGTCAGGGTCAGTCTTTAAAAAAAATTGGTGTTTATTTGCCGGAGCCAGTGTTTAGCCACGGCCAGCTGTATGTTGCGTTGTCAAGGGCTACGTCGCCAACTGGCTTGAAGGTTCTCATAAAATCAGATGAGCATGGGGGTGATAACCAAGCAGTCAACATTGTGTACTCTGAGGTGCTAGATGAGATAAAGAAAAATCAGGTCTATGTCAATTCTAATGTAGTGTAAACAAATACTTATATGACAGTCCCTAGGATCACACTCCCATCCACTGAACAAAAAACTGTTAGCCCCGTTATGCCTGCCTGTCTATTTGTAAAAAACATTTAACTCAGTATAATTGCTAACCTTATATGTGTCGTGTTATAGCAACAGCGACACTGAGATTCAAGAGCTTAAGTCACTGACGCTCGGTGGTTGTGGACCGATTGAGATCCGTGTGCTCAGGAAGTGGACGCCGTATAAACGCCCCAATGAAAAATGCTACCTGATGGTAGACGCTAACGTACGTGCAAAAAATAAACGGTTGTTTTCCAAGTTATTTTTGTGGTCTCTGATGTAGGTTATCTGTATGTGCAGGGGGATGCAATTCAGGCCGTTGCTCATGGCCCAAGAGACATGAGGTTTGCTGAAAACAAAATGCAATTGAATTCGTCCTACCGGATGGAGGGGTACCTTTGCACAAAGGTTGATTCATACATAAACATCATTGACCACCCTACACACCTGCTTATTGGTGCTGCAACTGTCATAACGAAGCTGACTGATGATGACCGCCTCCCAGTTCACTATTTCCGGCCTAGGACCTACTATGAGCTGAGGGAGATATGCGACAGGCAAGGCGAGTATACAGGTGATGTTTTTTTATTTAGATGAAATGTTATTATCTGCCAATGTAAATATACAGGGGCCAAATTTTTCTTTGCCATCTGGCCGGTTATGTCTTAACCATTAAAAACATAGGGGCTGGATTGGATATTTCACATTTTAGCCGTCAAAAAAATTAATGTCATTCATTTTCAGATTACTTTGGATACCTGCAAAAGAGGGAGTACATGCCAACAAAGACTGGGGATCAATTGCTGAAGCTAACCATCTCTAATTCAAGGTAAATTTGGTTTTCAGCTTCGCGCCTTTGCTGCTGCTTATGATTGTTGTCATGAACCAGGGGTCGTAGGATCACCGCTGCACTCTGGAAGGAAGTCAACCAATCAGCTGAAAAAGTTAACAGGCAACAACTAGAAACTGTTGCCATGCCCACGCTCATTGCGCTTGCCTCGGTGAAGGTGACCGACTATCTAGGTAAGGCAGGCTAAGCCAACGTACATCCCATTGCCACTTTGCTCACCTAACAAAAAAAAATTTACGCAGGTGGCGTGCAGCTGCAATCGACTCCTTCGACATATCTCTATATTAACCCGACGGGGCCAGTGATTGATACATTGGTACAGAGGTAAGATTTTTATTACGCACAACACAAAGCCAAGGCAGTGTGCTTTGCGTGCAAGGCTGATGCTCATGGTGGTTGACTTGCAGCCTAAAAGAGAGGGATGATGAGTTGGCAGTCGTCGAAGAGGGTGAAGATTTACTGCCACAGATAACTGACAGCAGAGTTACAGTTGCTGAGGTGCAGCAGATGGGTAGAGATATGCTCATTGTAAGCAATCTAAATCACATTAAAAATTGTCTGGGAGGCGCTTCTAAACAAATATTGATTGAAACAGGACCGAACGCTGATTGTTGAAGGGACGATCACTGAGTTACACATCGCAAAAGGTTGGTACTACAATGCGTGCCCGCATTGCCCAAGGACGGCTAACAAAAGTGGCGATCAGTGGGGCTGCGCCTCTGATGGCCTATTCGCAGAGCCGAGACCAACGTAAGTACACATTGTAAAGCAGAACCGTTTTTGTTAAACACCTGCCAGAAATTACCATGGTTGTTTTGCAGCTATTGCATTGGCACAACGATCACGGATCACACGGCAGCCATGAAAGCCACGTTGTTTGACGATGCTGCCAAGCTTCTGGTTGGGAGGGAATGCTCCGATTTAATCATCAATGGTGGGTACACTGACCCGACTGTCATTCTAGATCCAGTTCACGCAATTAAGGGCAAGGCAAAATCATTTCATTTGGAGCTGCAAAGGGACTCTCGGCCAGGCCGTCTAAGCATGAGTGTGAGCGGAGTGACTGAGCTCACGACGCCTGCACTTTTAGAGGCTCATGATGTGCCGCGGCTAGCAAACACACCGATCACGCCTCCAACTCCATTGCAGGTGAAGCCAGAGCCGCAGTCCTCTGAGAAGCAGGGGGTTAAAAGATCGTTGCAGTTCGCTAAGGAAGGTGAGAAAAACAAGTCAAGACAGTTTAACTGCAGGCCATTTTTTGTTCGATAACAAATATTTGGTGGCATGTTGTTTACTCAGCGAACCAACGTTTGTTGTCGTTATTGCCCCTATGATTAACGGTTTTGTCGTGTCTGTGCAGAGCAAGGGGACAGTGCCTCAAAGAAAAAGAATACCGCAACGTAGACCGGTCAAGAATAGCCGGCAAAGGGGAAGGATGAAGCCATGACTTTTTGGGTATGCAGCAGTACTGCAAGTATATATTAACTAGGAAGCAGTGATGTTTTGGTGAGATCTCGCTCAAGAGTTTCTCGGGACGTGACTGTGGCAGTAACCTTTGTTTTGAAGCGTCCGTTTGTCAAATGGCTACTGTTATATGTATGTAGTGAATGTTTGAATGTTTCCTTATGTAATGTTAGGTGGTGCATATATGGATGTCATGGTCCTTCCGATGTAAAACCAAACTGTGCCTATTTTTGGTAGCAGCCTTATGGCTGGATGTTTCTATTCCGAATGGCTTAGTTGTGTTCATGCACGCTTGCGTTGTTACTTTTATTTTTATACGATGACAGGTTATACTATTTATGTTATGGGTGGCGCGTCACCTATGCAGCGCAACACATTCCCGTATAAGTGATCGCCCAAGTTGTTTGATTGTTACTCACAGCCTCACTTTGAGTTGGATTCTTTGTTTGCAGGCACGCAACCTTTATTTTTGGTCTAATAGATGTGGTCATGTAATAAGCCAAAGAGGAACAAGAGGTTTGCTTTGAGAACACCATTATAAACACTGATGAATAACAAGGAAATGAAACAGAAGCTCGCTTCCAACTACTTGGTCTCAATCATTGTGTTCTCAAGACCAGGCACAGGTGCTATACTGGATACAAAAAGTCCCAATCAGAATCAGCCCAGCAAGTGGTAGCAGCAGGATTGCCAAACAGGTTCTTCACTTTTTTTGTTCTTCACTCTGTTTGTTTGTTTTACATCTTCAGCTCAGCCCTCATTTGGACCTGCAAAAAATGAACATTAAATATGAGACTTAGACATGTCATGCTTATGAACATAGTCTCTCAGTTTGGAGGTTTATGTTGATACAACGTTTGCTTTTTCCTTTTCCGTCACCGAAGCTACCTTTTAGATGAGGTTTACACGTGCACTTGGCTGCCTTTGGGAAAACGCATGACCATATATGGTGGTGCCGCCGCAACGCGCGGTTGGGCACCACCTAGTCCTCTTAATCTAGTAACAACAAAATGTTTCTTTTTTCTCAATAATTGTGATAATCAAAGACCCCAATTTATATTTATGAGATTTATCAAAGTTTTGTGCTTGATAATTCTCATTTATTAAGATGTTCCTAGAAATATCTCTTTTATGTATTAACAGTGGCGAATCCAGAATTTGTTTCCAGTGTAGTCACTATTTTTAAAAACTTCAGTTTTATAGAAACATATATAAAAAATCGGTTCGGGTCGGGTCGGATCGGTCACATAATACTAATACGAATAATAATAAAGAAAACTACGTTGTTAGAATTCAAAAAAATACATAATATAGATACGATAGTCTTTACGAACTAAAAATGTCCTCGCTAGTTGTTCCATACCGGTTTTCATCTTTTAAAAACTTTGCATTAGATCTTCGTCTGAAACCTTTTAAAGAATTTCGTATTTAAAGATGACGATTCAATGTTGGATGGTTTTCTTTGATAATATTTCTTCATAAATCTAATATTCAAGTTTCAACAAATAAGTAACTAAAGATTAACAATCAAACTAATTAATTATCCATTAAGAATTTAAGATTTTAGACTTAAAGACGGGTAAATTGTAATTGAAAGCAAATAAAAATAAAGGTTAAAGGCTAACCTTAACCTTGAAGAATTTTGAAATCGAGAAAGTGAGAATTTCGAATTTTAAGAAGGTTGCTGGTCAAGAGTAGAGGTGCAAAAACCGGTTTGAAAACCAAACCGGTTCGGTTCTCAAACCGGTTTTGACCAAAATCGGTTTTGGTCAAAACCGGTTTGGGGCCAAACCGGTTCGGTTACCAAACCGGTTTTGAGTACGAAAACCCCTAACCGATGAAACCGGTTCCGGTTAGAAACCGAACCGGTTTGGGAACTCAAACCGGTTTGAACCGGTTTGTATTATTTTTATTTTTATTTTAATAAACTTTATAAAAACTTAAAAAACATCCTTTTTATTGAATAAAAACATAAAACATTACAAAAGTAGCTAAAGTTCACACCTAACCGATTACAAAATAGCTAATTTTCAAAGAAAATACAAATTATTTTAACTAGATTAGAAACGTTTGACCTTTAAGATTAGAAACGTTTTGTATAACACATCAAGGGGGTATATATACAAATTTTGAGTGAATGAGTGATAATCTTTGTTAATTTAAGAGCTTTTTTAGAGATTGAGAAGTGGGGTATATAACACATCAAGGGGGTATATATATTAATTTTTAGTCTCAAACCCACCCCCAAACGGCTAGAAAAAGTGCCTAAAATCATGTGAAGAAACCGGTTTCAAACCGGTTTGGGCCAAACCGGTTTGAAAACCGGTTTCTTCACTAAACTCCCAAACCGACTGAAACCGGTTCGGTTTGACCGGTTTGGGAACCGGTTTTGACCGGTTTGAGAACCGGTTTAAAAACCGGTTTGAGAGCCCAAACCGATTTGGAATTTGCACCTCTAGTCAAGCAGTCGAAAGAAGGTTGAGATTTGAGAAGGTCACTGATCTCCTCTCATGGTCGCTTGGGAAAAAAAGCCAAAAGGTCACCAGGTCGGTTGTCAATTGAATTGCAACCAAATACATTTTAGGTCATAATATTTAGTTTTACTTGGGCTTAAAAATATTAGGATATTGGGCTTAAGAGGCTCAACTAATATTAGGAAGATTGCAGGTTGAGACTTGAGAATATCCCTGATCACTTCGGCTGAACTTGAAAATTGAAAAATGAACTATAAAAAGAGTATAAGGAGCGGGGCTCGAACATGCGCCTAATAATTTGGGAGCACGCTACGCAGACCATTGAGGCAGAAAGATTACATTGTAATTTACTTGTTCAAAATTTATATATCTATTCACCAGGAGAAAAAATAATGTATTCACCGCAAAACTCGTACATACGGTTCTACATGGATTAAAAAAAAGACTGTATTCCTGTGAATACATAGTAATAAATGTAAATCCGCCCATGTGTATTAATATAAAATAGAGTAAATTGTAATTTATGTCCATGAAGTTTGCTTAATATAACATCCCGAACTTTCGCAATTATTTGAGTGTATTATTTTATTTATGTTTTTATTTGGGTTTTGTGTGAAATACACAGGTTTAGAAATTTAACCGGATTATCTAGTGGAAACTACTAGTTACTAAGTTAAATTTGTAATTTATGGCTATCTAGAGTGAAAGTTGAAGGTTAAATGTGTAAATTGGTAATTTTGGCTAGAATTTATAAAAGTCACAATTTATAGGGGGGAGTA
>JBCNJP010006378.1:0-14317 GCA_039602395.1 Deinandra increscens subsp. villosa
ACAGTCTTCACTTATTTTTTCACCCATTTGACCCAATAGAATTTTGAAGTTCAAAAGTAACCCATTTGATTCCTAAACGTAAAGTTCATTTGACTGTTTCTTTTATGTTTGTGTTGTGTGTCTATTTTTTGTATGTGTCTTTTATACAATATTGTATGAGGCATGGACTTTGCTTCTAAGTAGTGGCCTGGAGAATCAAATGTGGTTACTTCAGTACAATTCATTCTCATCTAGAGTGGTAGTCTGGGAAGTCAAAGCAAACTTTTAATGACTTTCTAATAAGACATTTTAAGTATTTCGCTAAACACCCTTTTGAGTGCAATCTATTTTGTTCATCTATCCATTGCCCTTTATATACACACATACAACCTATGAATTGATTTGAGTCTCTAAACCAACAAAAATATCTACAAAATATGAAATTCCAATATCCTTCTGTGAAGTTGGTTTATACAATTTGGAAGTATACGTTAGGTATATTTGTTTGGATTCAAACAAGCTAAATTCCCAAAACAATTAATGTTATGATCAATGTAAGCTTTTATCTCATAGCAGTAGCAAGTTTAAGAGCTCAAAGCCCAGAACATAGTTTTCATTTATATACAAAGAAGATATCCATATTACAAGAATTTATGTCAAACTTAAATTTTGAGCTGACTATCTAAGTAGTTGAACTGCAGTAACAAAAATCATGGTGGTGGACCGCTATTGTGGGGCTACCCAGGAGTTGAGGATTGCAACCAGTTAATTCCATGATGATGACATTAATATATATCAGTTTATGTTGTATTTTCTGGTGTTCTAAATCATGTATAAGTGACTTCTACTAGCTGCTTGCTAGGCTTTTAATATATTATGAATTTGGCTGTAAAGAAAAAAAAAGGAAAAGTAGTTAAGTTCTTTTTCATAATTGATTACATTTGTACATAATGTTTATGTTCAATTAACTAATGTGACCCGTGTATTACACGGGTTACAAACCTAGTAATAAAATAAGATATTATACTCACCTCTTAATTACCCACAGTTTCATACAATACATGTACAAAAACACATACCAAAATATATAATATATTAAACGTCTATTCCTATCCGTCCGATCGACTTACCCGGAAATCCCTGTCATGAACTCCGGCGAACCTTGGTTCAAACTGTACAGAAGGGAGGATGAACCCTCCGGCGACCAGAGTTCTCTTAATATAAGTCTTTCACTCGGAAACTCGTTTTGGACATTGATCCTTCAAATACGTAAGTGAAGGAGGGATTTAGAAGACTTGAAGAGTGAAGGATGGCTTCTTTTTAGTTTTCCGGCCTGGTTCTCAGAGAAAAGAGGGCAAAGATGAGGACTGGAATTTCGTTTAATTATTTTTTTTTGGTTAAAGTAGAAATTTAACTGACAACACATCATGTACTGTCGAATTTATTTTATAATAATTAAATTGTTTACTCATCCCTTTTTAACGTATTTACTTTATCACTAAAGAAAAACACTACAATACATAATTCTATTTAATTGTTGTTTTATTATCACTCAAAATCAAAGTTCATCATATTGGTAAAAGAAAATAATAATAATAATAATAATAGTAATGGTTGAGAAAAAACGAAATTGTTAGAAAATAAAGTTATCACAGACTAGACGTTACGTACATTAGCCAACTAATAATTATTTTATAAAAATTATATTTGATACTTCGGTTGAAATTTTCTGGTTCCGTCACTGGTTGTTTTCGATGATGTTCGGATTGATATTCAGCAACGGGCTTTTGACAACAGGTGATGGCGAGGACGGTGATGAACTACCGGGATAGCGGAGGATGGTGGTGGTGGTTGGTGGTTGTTGATGGTGGTCCACGATGGTGGCAAATAGGGTGTAAACCGATGCTGATATTAAACCAATATAAGACCCTTTTACACTTCCGGTTACGTTTTCGGTGTGTTAACTCGGTCCAAAAGACAAAACGACAATGGGGAAATGCTCGTGGCGAGAAACGAATCGGGAGGGACAATTCGTTTATCTTAATCGTATCACTTTAATATTCAGTTATTCGAACTCGATACGTAACCCATCATAAAGTTATTCACGTTATATTATTATTATTATTAAAAGATCATTATTAAAAATTGCAATTCGTATAAAATGTTAATAATACATAATAAAATCAATTGAAAGATAATTAATATATAGCTGTGTTAAGTTGGATGAAACATTCCCACTTTAAATTTGGTCTGTATTGTTTTCACTACAACATAGCCTTATTTTTTTATATAAGTTTATAAGTGTACTAGGTAGCACATATTTTATACGAATCAAAGAAAAGGTTAATACATAGGCTATTTTATACACAATATATATATATATATATATATATATACAGTGTTATAAAACTTGGGCACTAGGCGTATTGTTACTGAAGAGCTTTTAGGCAACTCGCCTGAGCAACTCGTGGGCGGTCAAACTTGGTCAACCTCGGTGCTAGGCGGGCAACTCGGCCAACTCGGCCTAGGCGGTCAAACTCGGTCAACGCAATTTTAATATTTTATTTTATAAAAATTATAAAAAATAACTAATTGAAAAAAAAAAGTAATTTTAATTTAATTTTTTCTAAATTGAAAGAAAACCCTAAATCTTCTTCGTCATTCACTTCACAGTCATACGTCTCATGTCTGGAATGAGTTCATCGCAACTCCGGACTCCCAAACCCTATCGTCGTTCGTCGTTCTTTGTTTGCCGTCTACAGTTCATCGTCGAAAAGCAATCGAGTTCATCGCATCACCTTCTTTATTGAATCGTCAAGACCTAATCACTTTATCTACAATTTGTTGTCTACCGTCTAGTCTTCTTCAATCAAGTTTGCCTAAGAATCCATGGTAGATGATTAGATGATTGTTATTTTTATGTCTAGACTATCAATTTTTGAAATACAAATGATGATATCAATATTATATTTTTAATATTTATGCATTTTATTATAAATATTAGCATTTGAACATGTATATAATTTCTAAAAAAAAATATTTTCATCATAATATACCATTTCCGAGTACTCTCCGAGTACTCCCCGCCTAGGCCGAGTACTCTCAACTCTCCAGTCGGCCGCCCGGGGAACGCCTAGCGAGTTTTGCAACCTTGTATATATATATATATATATATATATTTGATCCTTAAAGTGTTTGGATACAAGAAACTTCATTCCAAACGACGCGTGGTGTTAACTGCTGCTGAAGAAGAGTCTGTGGAAAGTTAAAGATATGGAATTTAACATCTAGAATTCACTCTTTTGCTGTATTTTCCACGAACTAATAAATGGTCAATACATAGGCTATTTAACCAAAAAAATTTATTTTATACTGAAAGTGCTTGGATACGGAGATCTTTATTTGAAACGACGCGTTGACTTTAAATATGAGATGTAATACAGATATTAGGTGCATTGACATGAACAATTCAAGTTTAAAGATATGGAATATAACATCTTGAATTTACGAGAGATGTGTTAATACAAAAGTTATATAACACTTATAAATATATATTTTATCTATTTTATTCACTTTTTCTGATATTTTTCTAGATTACCGCAGCAACGCGCGGTCAATCTCTAGTTTAGTTTAATGTGAAAATCTCATAGCATAAAGGTCATGTTATGGAAATTTTAATATGAATTTGTGATGTAGGTGAAATGGAATCGTATGGCTGGCTATTTGTGATTGGACATGAAGCATACAACAAAACAAATTGAAAGAATGAATATGCACGAGCAGATCACGTGGCTTAGAATTAATTCATAATAAGTAGGGGTGGCAATCTTGACCCACCAATAAATTTTTGGGTCGGAATGGGTCAATTAATATTGACTGAGGGTCAGAGTGGATCATTTAATATTGGCTGAGGGTCAAAATGGGTTATTTTAAAACTTAATCCCTAACAGTGCGGGTCATGCGGGTCGAGATTCTCATTTCACGTATTCACCCGCAGATCCCTAATTGACCTAACTGGTACGCTACTCCCGTCATCGTCATCTACTTATCCACGCTACTCCAGTCCATCGTCATCTACCCTCATCGTCCTCGTCCATCTACGCTCGTCCTCTCGTCATCGCCATTCAAGCTCGTCATCAATTACTGGTTTGATTCTTAATTTGATTTCTTCATCAATTACGTATGGAAAATTGGAAATTTGATGAAGGCATTTGACCATTGATTCATGTTTTCAACTGAACACAGAGGCTATCGAACACAGAGAGGCTATCGAACACAAAGGCTATTGAACACAGAGGCTATCGAACACAGATTCATGTTTTCTTCATCAATGTCTTGAGGTTAGCCCTAATTCTTGAAATTGAAGTTAAAAAATCTATTTTGCCCAATTTCCGTATGGAGATTGAAAATTGTTTTGTGGGTTCTGTATGGAGATTTAAATTTTTTGTAAGGAATTGGGATGTGGTCAGATTTTTTGATGTAGTCTAATAGTTTTCGTTTTCTGACTTGAAGTACTTACAAAGTATGAATTATGTTCTTGGTTGTTTTAGTAAAATTGAGTTTCATAGGATTTTTGTTTTGTGTGTTAGGCTCTAAACTCTCTGATGTTGTTAGGCTTTAAGTACTTCAAGTCCAAAGTCTGATGTAAGTCTCAAATTGAGGTAATTATTTGATATGTGAGTTTATAATTGAATTTGTCTTATGAATTTGTATTGATTGGCATGCTTATGGATCATAACAAAGGAAAACATAATTGGAACCTCAAATATAATTGTAGTTTTAAAGAGCAACAACAATCAATGTTTTATTTGTAGATTCAACAAAGAAATCTTTATTCATGAGACATTATGTTATTATGTTTTTGTTATATATTTTCATATAACTTTAGTTTTCATCTTAATTCTTAATTGTTCTTTGTAGATTATACTTGAAACTTGAAAGAAACACTTGACAAACATGTCGAATAACACCGTTGATGATGATGAAGCTAGTTCTTTTAGTTCGATTAAACATCATTCTAAAGTTTGGGACTACTTCGAGAGATTACCGGTTGGACCTAATGGGGATAAGAACGCAAAATGTAGTGCTTGTGGAAAGGAGTATGTTACAAATAGGAATTCTGGAACGTCGAACATGAAACGACACATCCCTAAATGTTTTGATGTCGATGAGCCGGGTCCACCAAAAAAATGTGCTCCTTTAGATCAAGTCGCGTACCGAGAGAAATTAGCATGCTATATCATCAAACATAACTACCCTTTTAGTTATGTTGAGCACGAAGGAACTCGAGAGTTACATAAATTTTTACATAGTGATGCGAATCCTATATCAAGAAACACTATAAAGTCAGATATCTTGAAAATATATGAAAGAGAGAAGACGAATCTTAAAGATGCGTTACAAAAAGTGAGTAGCAAGATATGCTTGACTTGTGACTTGTGGAGTTCTATTACAACCGATGGATATATGGCATTGACGGCACATTACGTAGATGACGATTGGGTCTTGAGAAAAAAAGTGTTGAACTTTAGTTTTGTACCGCCTCCGCATAGTATATATATTATCTATATAATAGAAAACGTTCTACTTTTATGAGTTTGTTTATATTTTGTCAATAAATGGATAATTAAGGTAGTTTTTAAATTGACCCGCTCTGACCCGTACCCGTTTTGACCCGCACCCGTCTTGACCCGCACCTATTTTGACCCGCATAAATTTTGACCCGTTCTGACCCGCACCCATTTTGACCCGCACCCATTATGACCCGCGACCCAACCCGACCCGACCCGCACATTTTGCCAGGTCTAATAATAAGTGAGCCGCCAATATTGAACAAAGTGAATTCGGAGAATTAAAGTTCGGACGATACGCGTAACCAGTAGCAAATAAGGGCGGTACGCCCCGAATTGAAGTCGGAAAAGTTTTATTTATTTTATTTTCTGTACCTATTTAATGGGTGTTTAAGATTTAGTTCGAAACCTAATCACCCCCAGCCGTTTTTGGGATGAGGATTACGACTTTTAGAGTTTTCTTTTCATTTTTTTCATGTTTGTGATCAGTATGATGTCTGGCTAATTCATTGTAACTACTTTTGGTGAACGGTATGTGGATTCTTTCTGTTTTTAATCTATCGTTGCTAATTGTTCCGGTTTTCCTTGCAACTGTTGAGCACCCGCATGCTGACCTTGTTTAATTAACTAATAAATTAGGGTTTTAGTGGTCCACTGTCATGATCTAGCAGTTCTGGCGGCAGATTCTAAGCAACCCATTAGGAACTTAGGTTATTAGGTCAACTAAGCAATTGGGGATTATGTATGTGTAGTATTAGCCTCTGATAGGTTTTACCCAGATAGGTAGCATATCAGGATCCAAAGTAGTTATCTTTAGTTAATAAATTAGCTAGTTCACAATTCCAAACAAAAATAGCCAAGAGACAATCTTAGTTAATTTTTTAGATAAATTAGTTTAATTTAATTTAGGTCAATTCAGATTAGTGACAGTAATCTGGATTTAGATAGTTAACTTAGTTAGGAAGTAAAAACCTAAGTCACTAGTAATCACCAACTCCCCTGAATTGACACCCTAGCTTACCACTACTACATTTAAGTTAGGTATTTGTATAGCATTCACGACAACCGTTATCAAATTGGTGCCGTTGCCGGGGAGTACGTGCGCTTATTGGTGATTCTAGTTTTTTATTTAGAGTGGTTATAGAGAAACCCAGTAAGTTTACTAGAGAAACCCAATTTCTACGGTCGTTTTGCCCAAAACGGTCGTTTCAGGCAAAACGAGGTGACGTGTCGCGACGACGACAACCTTAAAATTCAGGGGGCCCCCTTTTCCACAAATCGTATTGAGGTCGTTTTGTTTGAAACGGTCGTTTTGGGGTCGTTTCACATGAAACGGCCGTCGAAAATAGGTGAATATATCAATTTGGTGGGTGGATATATCTACAGCCTTTATTTAACTTGTGTTTTGTTTGTTTAAAAAAAAACCAAAACAAAAAGTTTCTTTTTATTTTCTACAATTTAATTTTGCTTGTCTAGTTCTCATAAAAAAAACCAAAAACCAAAAACCAAAATGATTTTTATTTGTCTATAATTTTAATTTTTATTAGTTTTGTTAATTTGAAAGAAAAAAAAAGTTCATAAAATTTGTCCGGTGCCAGTTTCGATTCCATTGCGTTATTTTATTGTTTAGATCAGTGCTACGCATTTGGTTCGTTGTTTTTTTATTGTTTGTAGGTGATTTGAAATAATAATGGTGAAGGAGGATAAATGTTATAACTGCGGGAGCTATTATCATAGGATGAAGTTTTGCCCAACATTGCCTTATGGGATCCGGGTTGTCGAGGATTCGGAAGATGAAGAGGAGTATGAAGACTCGTATTATTCATATCAAGAACCCTGTTCATGCTACTATCAGGGATATGCTTAATCAGGGGAGTATGACTATTTACCACAAAATAAATATTCTAATAGTCATGCAATTAATGTCGCATCTTTTTTCAGGTTACCACAAGGGATATCAAAGTAATTATGCTCAGTCATCCTTCGGGGTTTCGTTTGAGTTTAACCATTGGGATAGAGCTCCGTGCTTTTGTTGCGGCCGAGTTCATATAGATGAGGATTGCCGGGTGTTTTAGGCAAACCCGGATTATTGGAAGGAAAGAATGAAGGCCGAGAACTATTGAATTCCATATCAGGATTACAACTAGGGTGGCTATCAACATGGGCAACATCAATATACCCCAAGGAATAACCAGCCGCAAGCATACAAAACGCGTTGGTCGCTGGGAACAACAAAGAGTTGCAACAGTCATGTGGATAATAATTCTAGCTCGTTGAACAAGGAATTGGAAGTTTTATTTGAGTGCATTACGGGCATAGAAAGGCAGCTGACCAACTAGCCGATGACATAGTTCAACTCGATGAGGATATAGCTTCAGGTAACATGTCACCAATTGAAGAGTTTGTTCAAGATTCAGATATACTTAAAGTTGGGAAAATGGCAGTGGAGTTTGAAAGTAACGTGGAACAAGCTAAGTGCGAGATTGTGGTTGAAGATGTAGTTGTTGAGCGAGAAGGGGTGTTTTCAGAAGTTGAGGTTGTCGAAGAAACAGAATTAGAGGTTGATGGTAATGTAGAACAAGTTGGTTGTGAGAGTGTCGCTGAAGAGAGTGAAGATGAGCAAGAGGTGGAGATCCTGGCAGGTACTTCTAACCCTTCTTCTTTATTTATTATGTAGGTAACTGAAGAAAAATAGATGAAAAAGAGGAAGGTGGTCAAGGAAGATGTTGGGCAAGTAGTAATAAGAAATCTCCGCAGTGATGACTTAGAAGTGCCACGTGTGCAAGTGCAAGCTTGGGTACCATATATCAATTACATAGCATACGTGGGCAATTCGGCAGGTAAGTGCTCAATTCATGATAAATTTTCTTTAAATGATTTAATATATTTCACATGTTGGGTTTAAAGAGAAAAATTAAAAGACGTGTGAACTACCGAGTTTTCATCGGTAACGCGCTTGGCAAGTGTGGGATGAAAAGCTAAAGAGACGAGTCAAATACCGAGCCTTTATTGGAAATTCGGTCGGGAAATATGGAACGAGACCACCATGCGCATCAAATCAGGTACGGTCTGGCTGAAGACCTAAAACTTAGCGCTTCTGGGAGGCAACCCGAGAACTTTGTGGGTGTGTTCACTAGAAACCCTCACGAGACTTCACTCGTCCACTCGGGCTACCGAGGGGTTTAAAAGGCTTGTTGCATACGCTAAATGCAACCGTGATTCCTACGAAAGTGAGTTTTAGGATTTGTACTAATTATGTTTTTTTTTTTCAGTGTGTTTGTAGTTTTGCAGTTTGCTTGGCAGAGTTCGAGTGTGGGGAGGAGTTACGAGAGTGCCTCCTATTTCAACAAGTTTCAACTATTATCACGTTGATGTACTCTTTTCATACTCTTGTATCTTTACTTTTGCAACTTTGTTTATTTTTATTCTTCTTTATTTTTTTTTGTTTCTTTATTCACATTGAGGACAATGTTGAACTCAAGTGTGGGGAGGGGAATAACGCGTTTCGTGTGTTTATTTTTGTGTGTGCTTGAAAAAACATAATTAAAAAATCCAAAAAAATAGAAAAACATAAAAAAATCCAAAAAGATTTTTCATTTCTAGTCATTTTTAGTTTCAGTGTTTTGAGTCAAATCTGTTTTTAGATTATTGCAAAAATTTTGGAAAATGAAAGAAAAATTGGGAATCGGTTTTCAAAAATAAAAATAAAGAATGAAAAAGGGAAAAAGTGGTAGAAAAGAAGAGAATGAAAAACATGACTAATATGTGATGTGTTGGTAGACTCTGCTGACTTAGTAAAGTTTAATATGCCCATTGTGTTTATTGTTGTATAAATATGTAATTAAATCAGTCTCCAGGCGGGTTTCCATTTTAGGGGTGATAGGGATATTGAAACTGATGATTAGGAGGAAAAAGACCACTTTAGTGTGACATCCCACCACCTCTTTAAGTAGGTTTAAGTTTATAAAAGATGACCCAGAAAATTTCTTTATAAACGGGTCCACACTAGACCAAAATAAGCATTAACACCCACTTAGTTCGTTTGTTATTCGTCTTTGGAAGGAAACATCAGAGTACACAGTTTTAAGCTAAACGAAAGTAGAAACGACATGCGTCTCCACAAACTTCCCATTGGTGTTCGGTTCTTCATCGGCATGCTCAATCCGGACCCATTTACCCTTCCTACCTGTTACCTGTCATTAACACTAGTAACGTATTAGTATTAATGGCATTGGGGTAACCAATCAGCACAAACATATATTTTTTTAAAATTTGGACAGATTGCAAAATTCGTAGGCTACCCTGATTTCGTAGCCTACAATTCACCATCCCAATAAAAAGACAGCCTTCATAATTCGTAGGCTGCCCTGATTCGTAGCCTACGAATTACAGATTCTGCCCCCTTCACCCCAAGCTTCCATAAAAAAGACAGCTTTCACAATTCGTAGGCTGCCCTGATTCGTAGCCTACGAATCACAGATTCTGCCCTCTTCGTCCATACTCCCATAAATCTCCATTTCCATCGCTTCTATATATACCATACAACATGAAATCATTCTATAAAATGAACTTCAACTTCTATTTACACTAAGTCTTGAATAACAAGTCATTCCAACCCGTTTGACCCATTACCCCCACTAGTAACGAGGTAATCATTCATTCCTCCCCCTACCTTGTTTCCCGCCTATTACCCATTGCAATGTATCATATAATTGCAATCTATTAACTTACCTACACCCCAAGGGGTGTATACTTGGAATCATATTCAATATGATTCCCGTCTTACCCGAATGTCATATTTATTGGGTCATAGATCTGTTTTCTTACCCAACCTGGTTAGAAATCTCCACTTCCCCAAATGGTCAATCTCACATCTCTTATCATTCATAACTTACCGTTTGGGTGAAATGCCCAAACGGTTAATCCTCAAACTTAATACTTTTCTCAAACAAGACAACAAACTCATAGTAATCATTATAATAGCTATACTATAAGAAATTAAACACCTCATATGTTACCACCCCTATGACGGTTAGACGATACACTTATTTATATCTCGTCCTCCCGTCCATTTCCCCATTCCCAAGCTATCATTGATCCATTTACCATTATACAATAACCTTGTATAATGGGTGTAAATTAAGCATTACACTTTACGATTACCACACATTCTTTTGTACCTATCTTTTTACCCTAACATAAGATTAAGTTAGGCTCACCCTTCTCACCCAAAGGTGCGCATCTTAGAACTATAAGAGTTAGAATTTCATTATTACCCAAACGGGTCATAATACACACTTTGTATAACACATTGGTGTTATCCCATCTTCACCCAAGCGGGTCACATAATACACACTTTGCATACACATATTGGTTCTATCCCATCTTACCCAAACGGGTGATAATACACACTTTGTATAACACATATCGGTTCTATTTCATCTTACCCAAACGGGTCATAATACACACTTTATATAACACATATTGGTTCTATCCCATCTTACCCAAACGGGTGATAATACACACCTTGTATAACACATATCGGTTCTATTTCATCTTACCCAAACGGGTCATAATACACACTTTATATAACACATATTGGTTCTATCCCATCTTACCCAAACGGGTGATAATACACACCTTGTATAACACATATCGGTTCTATTTCATCTTACCCAAACGGGTCATAATACACACTTTATATAACACATATTGGTTTTGTTCTATCTTACCCAAACGGGTCATACTACACCACTTACGTGATCATACTATAATTTATCCATTTTTTTTTACTCAATGGTCAAATTACACACTTAACTAAACACACCTTGATCTATTCATCTTAACCCAAACGGGTTCATTCAACATACACTATATTAGTTTACTTCGGCTCATACATTCTACCCAACCGGGTCATTTTAACTATTTTACCCAAACAGGTCATTCACTATGTTTCTACCCAACCGGGTCATTTATTACTATCTTACCCAACCGGGTCATTTATTACTATCTTACCCAAATGGGTCATTCACTATGTTTCTACCCAACCGGGTCATTTATTACTATCTTACCCAAATGGGTCATTCACTATGATTCTACCCAACCGGGTCATTCATTACTATCTTACCCAAACGGGTCATTCATTACAATCTTACCCAAACGGGTCATTCGATATAATTCTACCCAACCGGGGTGTTCTTTACAATCTTTACCCAAACGGGTCATTCATTACAATCTTACCCAAACGGGTCATTCATTACAATCTTACCCAAACGGGTCATTCGATATAATTCTACCCAACCGGGTCATTCTTTACAATCCTTACCCAAACGGGTCACTCATTACAATCTTACCCAAACGGGTCTTTTGCTATAATTCTACCCAACCGGGTCATTCTTTACAATCCTTACCCAAACGGGTCATATTATAAATATTTGCACACAACGTACTTCATTTATGCACTCTTAACCCAAACGGGTCATAATACACCTATTCACACACAACATTCTTCAATTATGCACTCTTAACCCAAACGGGTCGTATTATCTTATTCACATATAACATAGACAATTTTCATGATCCCACTTGAATTATGATCATGCTTGTGGTCAAACCACCTTGTACTCTACCTTGTAACATAGCACAACAACAACTTAAACGTTACCTCAAGTCTTCCAATTTAGCATTCCTTGATGGCTTGAGCTCCCACCACATTCACCTATAATTAATTAAGCACTTAGCTTAATAATCCACAACATAGTCATACTTGATTCTCAAGTACCTTACTAACTATCTTTCGTCAAAACTACACACTTTCAAGTTCTACATCTCTTTTAGGCATTTTCACAAACACTTGGTGTGCATGAAAATGCCTAATTCATCTCATACACATTTAACAAACTAATTTACCCCTTCTTTACATACTTGCATCCTAAATCACAACTTTATGTAAAAGTGACAATCTTTATCACATAATCAAGCATACTTAGGGTCTAATTAAACCAACCCAACCACACATACATCATGTAAATCAATTTCATCCATGGGTTTTACCCAACCTACAACCTCCACGAAATACATACTAAATTAGTCATGCAATCCAAAATACACACACCACTTGCTTGTATCTCAAGCACACACTCAAAATTTGCATATTAATTTAACTAATTTGATGACCTAAATCTTAAACAACTTAGGGGGAGATCTTACTTGACATCATAAACAAGAATATAGGAGGAAAATCGTGTGTAGGTTGAAGAATCCCCATGAATTTCGAATTCCACCACCAAACTCATCAAACTTTTGACCTTGAAATCAAGATTGATCAAAAGGCTTGCTCCTCCCCTTCCCCTTTTCACGTCTGCGATCTTTTCCCATAGGAAAAGTCCAGACTTTTCTTTTAAGCCTAATAGTTACATACTGCCCCCTTGTACTTTACCCCTTTGTTAAATATAATCACTTACTTGTCTTTTACACAATACACCCTTATTTTCCATGACTTATCTATTAGTTACCTATAAATCTTAGTAACAAATAAGAAGTCAATCATTTTATATTAGTCGCCACTTAAAACATACTTCCCCCGATAACCCCACAATTCTTAAAATTATAAATTTTAAATAAACGGTTTTGGGATGTTACATTTAGGTTAGAAACTTTTATGTCCTTAGAATAACCTGACACATTATGATCTTTTTACGAAAGCAAATCCGAGAAATAATGGTGCCCCATATATTTCCATCTTTGAGCTTGTTGATTAATAAAATGACTAATAACTGTAGGAGTGAAGGGACAAAATACTCATGTATAAACTAAAGATAGTATCCCGTGGTAAGTGCCTCTGATGATATCTTGGAATTCCTGGACAAAATACTCATGTACGATTTTGGGGATAGCATTTTGCGAATAGTACCTCTGATGATGCTTGTTGGTAATTAATTAAAATAAATCAATTATAAAAAAATGAAGAAATTGGAAAAGTAAGAAAAAGATACTAGACTAGAGAAATAAATGTTCAAAAAATTCATAATACATTAAACCCACTATTCTTGGGACATACAAGTATCTGATTTAGAGAGGGTGGGGAAAATTTAAATATATCATCTTAATTATCCTTTATTTGGACTGAATTTGATTCGGGAGTAAGTTAATCTTGAATTTTCTGAATGTGTGACACATAGACGGACTGGTACTCTATATTCGGTAAATTATAAACACCTTGGGGGCAAAACAAAAGGTCAGTGGTTGGGTTTAGTCGGACCGAAATATCGGCAATTACAGTCAGCATATGTGATTACATTTTGGGAATGTGGATTTGACATGGTTGTTGATTTGAAAAGTTAAAATATTTTGAGATTGATTTCCCAATTATGATTCCATGGCAGTTTTTCCGAGACGGAAAAGATAAGTGTGGGGATGTGATGAACGGTTAAAAAATACAGTTTTATTATCATTAATCATCCTCTACACATACCGAGTTGGGTCTAAAATATATTGTTTTATAGTATGTTATGGTGTATGAGTCATAACACGTTAACAAGTTATATTCATTGCTAAATATTACTTTATATTTATTTATTGTGTGGTTGTTGATATTGACGGGTTTACGTTCGTTTTTTGGTATTGGAAAGGCTGGAATGGAATCGGTTCGTTGGAAGAAACTATTGGTCGACTATTGCTTAACGGGTATTTGAGGTCCATAGTTATTTAGAGAATGAGTGTATAAAGTTAAACAGAAGATAATGAGAGTAGAATGTTCGGGGTGAAAA
>JBCNJP010006381.1:0-70606 GCA_039602395.1 Deinandra increscens subsp. villosa
CTGCCGCAACGTTTTCATTTATCAATGCTTGGGATCCGAGCTGTTGTGAGGTGTTTTCGAGCCATGATTTTGTTTTCGATGCAAATCATTCAAATGATTAATATACCCAATATTAATTTCATTAAGCACTAAACAATTATTCATGCATCCATCCATCACACGGCATAATTTATAGAAACACATTGGAAAGATAAAGATGTAATATCCATTACAACATTTAAGATCCAACCATAAGGTATCTCGGTAATGTCAAAACATTCAAAATGAAATGAACACCCAGTCCAATTTATTTCAAAGTAACAAAATAGAAGATAAAGAAGACAGATTAGATCAAGGATCAATGGGACATCTGGTTCTTCCTCCATGTCCTCCTGAAGGCTCCTCCTCAAAAGGTTCCTCCTTCGAAGGGTTCATCCTCTTCTTCCTGAGCAGGAGCACCTTGAACTTGCAGGGGCTGCCATTCGCACTTGAAGGGTGGCGACCTGTCGTTCTTGAAGTGTCGCGTTTGGAGCTGGCTGAAGAGCTGCATTGGGGTGCTGGTCTAGTTCAGCAATCTGATGTTGTGCTAGATGCAGTTCATGCTCCAAACTTGCTGGATTGGGTCGCGACTCAAGCTCGGTGACCCTATTGACGGATACCCATTGCCCCCTGGGACAAGTTGTAGTGGTAGGTATCCTGTTCCATTTGATTCGCGGCCGCATTCGCTCAATTTCTCTATCGCGTGTGCGATTGCTGATGGAATTTTGTTCTGGTTTCTCCAAGAGGCCTCGACTTTGTCATACGCTGGGAATTCAATCCCGCAACGACCCATTGCAAATCAAAGGGTAAGTAAACTCTGGCCGGCACATGATACATGTCAAGTAACCGATATGTTGCTGGATTCCAGCCAGCTGTAATCGCCTGGTGCGCTGCCTATGCAGGTACGTATGTGCTGATCCCGAAGGAAATCCATTATTGTGTACTCAGAAGTTGTTCAGGCTCGCGGCCTTGTTGTTTAGAGGATGATGACTGTTTGTTGGCAATTTTCTTTCCCTTACCCCTCGTGTTATCGTGTGGTGCCATATTGTCAAAACCCAGACAGACACAAACAAAAGGAAAACAATCTAATGTGAGCAATCGATTTTTGGCACGCGAAAAGAAAACGTTTTTGGGAATTGTTGTAACTAATGTTCAAAAACAGTTACAGTTTAGAATTTTTGAAAATTCTAGTTCTCTGCAACCAAGGGCTCTGATACCAATCTGTCACACCCCCAATTTCCACTAACGGAGTTTTACCGTGTGGGGTGTGAACCAGACCAGGACCCGAGTCATTAGTTACATCAAACACAAGTTAAGGGTTCAAATTGTAAATATATTTCCAAACGGGAAATATCAACCAGAGTTAAAGTTTAGCGGAAGCTCATAAAAGTCAAGTTGCGCAAGCAAGCGCCCGATAAGTAAATACCAGTTCAAGTTGAAAGGATTTGAAAACCAATTCCCAAAATAAAAAGTTTTAGCCAACGTACGTGCCCAAAAATCAGATTCTCCTAGCGTCCTGCAAAGCATGCATAAGAGCAAGTGTCAACTAATGTTGGTGAGTTCACATAAGCACATAAGTATAACTAGTATAGTTATGCAGTACGAATACAACAGTTTTTATTCGTATATAAGCATGTATATTAACAGTACAATCCATATCGTAGGTAGCGAGCCTAAGTTCATGTCACTAAAACGTTCGCAACCGAAGCTGACCAATTAGTTGTAGGAATAATCCTTACGTGGTTTGCCTTCCCCGTGTCTTCTCGATCACGGTAAGTTAGGCTGACATTGTCCTCAGTCCGACCGCCAGTCGGGTGGTGCATCTCGTGCCCGCTGAGTGGGGTTTGTCAGACCCCAGTAGTACTACCCAATATCCCCTCGCTATAAACTATTAACGGTTCGATAAGTAAGGACTTTCAAAGATAAGCATTTTACGTGAACATGTGATATATGTTGGATTTCTACTTTAATCATACATAAACGTTGTCGTGTTATCACCCTAACCCGGGTGTAACGTGTTTGCGTGTGTTATCGTCCAAAACCGGACGTAACGTAAAGGTTGTGAAACTCACCTTAGGGTGCGCTGCTACAATTTAGTAAGACTTCAAGCCTTGCGTAACTACCGAGCACCTATTGATTTTACATACGTAAGTGTGTGTCCGCACATGAGTAACATAGCCTAGACGACGGTATAGATATCAAGTGATTTCAAATATGACGTAGGTGATAATTCCAAATAAGACAGCATTTAGACAGAAATCATTTTACTCAAGAATCAAGTTGATGACGACGTCGAAAGGATAAAAGTTCACCCAAGAGCGAATAAAAGATAAATATCATCTTTTACGAAACCGGGTAGTCGAAACGCATATTTATGCATGCAGATAGATATATTTATAAATATGTATATAATATATATATATATATATATATTTTTTCATAAATATAAGAGTTGATAAAACGTTCGTTTTATATTTCCAAATACGTTCATTTATATATTTTCTCAAACAGGTATTCGTTAAAATTTTATTATCAAATAATCAACATTTTTATATATAATAACCAAATTATATAATTTGACGAGAGAAACGAAAGTAACGATGTCTACGAGGTTTTCTACTGGTCCAAGATCACAAGGAAAATGATTGGTGATAGGTTTCGGATCATGCAAGTTCATAAAACAGTGAAAAAAAATAAAATCAGGGAAACCGGAGGTCACCAGGGTCGAACCTGTGACCTCCCAAAGAAACAGCAACACCCTAACCGCTGGGCTAGGGGCTCCGTATGTTAACTGGTTCGCAGCCCTTTGGTTTTAATCATCCAGCGACAAGGAAACCATATTAGGAATTAAAAGAAAATGATAAAAGATTTAGGGGCTGGGAGGGTTCGAACTGGTGACCTCCGCGTTATAATGCGGACAGCGGACCACTAGGCCACCCGAACCTTTTGTGATATAACCCGTATGCAGGATATATATCTGGTAACAGTCAGGGTCATCTTCTACCTACAAACCCTAATCTCGCCGGAATTATTTTCTGGTCACCGGAAAATCGTAAAACACAAAACGAGAGACATAAAACGTGCGATTTTCATGAAGATGTTATTACCTTGAATTAGAAACGTGAAAAGGTGAGTTTTTGAAGCCGAAATAGAACCCGAACCTTGAACGCGAACACTGAGCACCGTCACGAAACTCGAATCTGACTTCTCCTGGTTGTTCAGCGATGAAAGAGGATCACAAAGGGTGTGGAATGGTGTTGATTCGGTGAGTATTTTGGCCGGAAATTTGAGTTCACCGGAAAAACTAAAAGAAACGAGAGAAAGAGATATGTGTTTTTGTGTGGAGATAGAATGCCAAGTGATGGAGGTATTGATTAAGAATCAATTGTTGTCTTAACCCAATGATTAATCTCAATTGAATTGGATTAAATTGAAGAGCAGAAACTGAAAATCGGAACATGATACGGTTTAAGCGTGCCTCTGTGCATTAACGCCCTCAATCGAGTTTGAGCAGTTGGCAGATTCAGTCCCTCCATTTTTTTCTAGTGTGACACAAGGTTTGAGGTAATTGCATAAAGGGCCATCCAAGTTTTATCAAAGGAAACTGATTTAGTAATTGGCAGGAATAGTCCCTCGGGTTTATAAAAGGATAACGAGACTAAAGGAAAACGTAAACAATGGCCAAACGAGTGCATGCATCTCAACACCCTAAATCGAATGTATACGTGTGTTTGTCACAAATATAATTGACGTGTAACGTTTGTAGGATGTAAACCCGAATTGATGCACATAAAATCATAAATACCAATTTATAATTATATAAATGATTCACATAAAATCATAGTTATGGGTTATAACTATGATTTTATGTGAATCATTTATATAATTATAAATTGGTATTTATGATTTTATGTGCATCAATTCGGGTTTACATCCTACAAACGTTACACGTCAATTATATTTGTGACAAACACACGTATACATTCGATTTAGGGTGTTGAGATGCATGCACTCGTTTGGCCATTGTTTACGTTTTCCTTTAGTCTCGTTATCCTTTTATAAACCCGAGGGACTATTCCTGCCAATTACTAAATCAGTTTCCTTTGATAAAACTTGGATGGCCCTTTATGCAATTACCTCAAACCTTGTGTCACACTAGAAAAAAATGGAGGGACTGAATCTGCCAACTGCTCAAACTCGATTGAGGGCGTTAATGCACAGAGGCACGCTTAAACCGTATCATGTTCCGATTTTCAGTTTCTGCTCTTCAATTTAATCCAATTCAATTGAGATTAATCATTGGGTTAAGACAACAATTGATTCTTAATCAATACCTCCATCACTTGGCATTCTATCTCCACACAAAAACACATATCTCTTTCTCTCGTTTCTTTTAGTTTTTCCGGTGAACTCAAATTTCCGGCCAAAATACTCACCGAATCAACACCATTCCACACCCTTTGTGATCCTCTTTCATCGCTGAACAACCAGGAGAAGTCAGATTCGAGTTTCGTGACGGTGCTCAGTGTTCGCGTTCAAGGTTCGGGTTCTATTTCGGCTTCAAAAACTCACCTTTTCACGTTTCTAATTCAAGGTAATAACATCTTCATGAAAATCGCACGTTTTATGTCTCTCGTTTTGTGTTTTACGATTTTCCGGTGACCAGAAAATAATTCCGGCGAGATTAGGGTTTGTAGGTAGAAGATGACCCTGACTGTTACCAGATATATATCCTGCATACGGGTTATATCACAAAAGGTTCGGGTGGCCTAGTGGTCCGCTGTCCGCATTATAACGCGGAGGTCACCAGTTCGAACCCTCCCAGCCCCTAAATCTTTTATCATTTTCTTTTAATTCCTAATATGGTTTCCTTGTCGCTGGATGATTAAAACCAAAGGGCTGCGAACCAGTTAACATACGGAGCCCCTAGCCCAGCGGTTAGGGTGTTGCTGTTTCTTTGGGAGGTCACAGGTTCGACCCTGGTGACCTCCGGTTTCCCTGATTTTATTTTTTTTCACTGTTTTATGAACTTGCATGATCCGAAACCTATCACCAATCATTTTCCTTGTGATCTTGGACCAGTAGAAAACCTCGTAGACATCGTTACTTTCGTTTCTCTCGTCAAATTATATAATTTGGTTATTATATATAAAAATGTTGATTATTTGATAATAAAATTTTAACGAATACCTGTTTGAGAAAATATATAAATGAACGTATTTGGAAATATAAAACGAACGTTTTATCAACTCTTATATTTATGAAAAAATATATATATATATATATATATTATATACATATTTATAAATATATCTATCTGCATGCATAAATATGCGTTTCGACTACCCGGTTTCGTAAAAGATGATATTTATCTTTTATTCGCTCTTGGGTGAACTTTTATCCTTTCGACGTCGTCATCAACTTGATTCTTGAGTAAAATGATTTCTGTCTAAATGCTGTCTTATTTGGAATTATCACCTACGTCATATTTGAAATCACTTGATATCTATACCGTCGTCTAGGCTATGTTACTCATGTGCGGACACACACTTACGTATGTAAAATCAATAGGTGCTCGGTAGTTACGCAAGGCTTGAAGTCTTACTAAATTGTAGCAGCGCACCCTAAGGTGAGTTTCACAACCTTTACGTTACGTCCGGTTTTGGACGATAACACACGCAAACACGTTACACCCGGGTTAGGGTGATAACACGACAACGTTTATGTATGATTAAAGTAGAAATCCAACATATATCACATGTTCACGTAAAATGCTTATCTTTGAAAGTCCTTACTTATCGAACCGTTAATAGTTTATAGCGAGGGGATATTGGGTAGTACTACTGGGGTCTGACAAACCCCACTCAGCGGGCACGAGATGCACCACCCGACTGGCGGTCGGACTGAGGACAATGTCAGCCTAACTTACCGTGATCGAGAAGACACGGGGAAGGCAAACCACGTAAGGATTATTCCTACAACTAATTGGTCAGCTTCGGTTGCGAACGTTTTAGTGACATGAACTTAGGCTCGCTACCTACGATATGGATTGTACTGTTAATATACATGCTTATATACGAATAAAAACTGTTGTATTCGTACTGCATAACTATACTAGTTATACTTATGTGCTTATGTGAACTCACCAACATTAGTTGACACTTGCTCTTATGCATGCTTTGCAGGACGCTAGGAGAATCTGATTTTTGGGCACGTACGTTGGCTAAAACTTTTTATTTTGGGAATTGGTTTTCAAATCCTTTCAACTTGAACTGGTATTTACTTATCGGGCGCTTGCTTGCGCAACTTGACTTTTATGAGCTTCCGCTAAACTTTAACTCTGGTTGATATTTCCCGTTTGGAAATATATTTACAATTTGAACCCTTAACTTGTGTTTGATGTAACTAATGACTCGGGTCCTGGTCTGGTTCACACCCCACACGGTAAAACTCCGTTAGTGGAAATTGGGGGTGTGACAGATTGGTATCAGAGCCCTTGGTTGCAGAGAACTAGAATTTTCAAAAATTCTAAACTGTAACTGTTTTTGAACATTAGTTACAACAATTCCCAAAAAACGTTTTCTTTTCGCGTGCCAAAAATCGATTGCTCACATTAGATTGTTTTCCTTTTGTTTGTGTCTGTCTGGGTTTTGACAATATGGCACCACACGATAACACGAGGGGTAAGGGAAAGAAAATTGCCAACAAACAGTCATCATCCTCTAAACAACAAGGCCGCGAGCCTGAACAACCTGAGTACACAATAATGGATTTCCTTCGGGATCAGCACATACGTCCTGATAGGCGCGCACCAGGCGATTACAGCTGGCTGAATCCAGCAACATATCGGTTACTTGACATGTATCATGTGCCGGCCAGAGTTTACTTACCCTTTGATTTGCAATGGGTCGTTGCGGGATTGATTGCAGCGTATGACAACACTCTTGGAGAAACCAGACAAAATTCCATCAGCAATCGCACACGCGATAGAGAAATTGAGCGATTACGGGCCGATCAAATGGAACAGGATACCTACCACTACAACTTGTCCCAGGGGGTAATGGGTATCCGTCATAGGGTCACCGAGCTTGAGTCGCGACCCAATCCAGCAAGTTTGGAGCATGAACTGCATCTAGCACAACATCAGATTGCTGAACTCCAACATTCCAATGCAGCTCTTCACCACTCCAACGCGACACTTGCGGCGCAGGTCGCCACCCTTCAAGTGCGAATGGCAGCCCTGCAAGTTCAAGGTGCTCCTGTTCAGGAAGAAGAGGATGAACCCTTCGAAGAAGAACCTTTTGAGGAGGAGCCTCAGGAGGACATGGAGGAAGAACCAGATGTCATTGATCCTTGATCTAATCTGTCTTCTTTATCTTCTATTTTGTTACTTTGAAATAAATTGGACTGGGTGTTCATTTCATTTTGAATGTTTTCAATTACCGAGATACCTTATGGTTGGATCTTAAATGTTGTAATGGATATTACATCTTTATCTTTCCAATGTGTTTCTATAAATTATGCCGTGTGATGGATGGATGCATGAATAATTGTTTAGTGCTTAATGAAATTAATATTGGGTATATTAATCATTTGAATGATTTGCATCGAAAACAAAATCATGGCTGAACACCTCACAACAGCTCGGATCCAAGCATTGATAAATGAAAACGTTGCGGCAGCACTCGCCGAGGCTCAAGTGCAAGGAAACAATAACGATGATAAGTAAAACAGACGAAAAATTGACTACATTTTTTTTTCTCTCATTCTCAGAAATTATTTTCTAAAATAATTTCATGAAACAAACCCAGGCCCAACTCAGTGCACTTCAAAACTTACATGGGTTGTAAGCCGCTCACGTTCAAGGGTGATGAAGGAGCCGTGGGTCTGTTGTGATGGCTCGAGCAATCAGAAAAGGTATTCTCAATGTGTAACTGCCCAGTTGCGAATCAGATCAATTTCGCAACCGCTACACTCGAAGGAGCTTCCCTTACTCGGTGGAACGCGCAAATCCAAATGTTAGGACTTGATGCGGCAAATGCTATGACTTGGCAGGAATTCAAGGATGCCATCATGGAGGAGTATTGTCCTCGCGATCAGGTCAAAAGGTACAACAATTCCAGGGGTGACTTTAACAACGGTAACACCAATAGTGGGGGTGGTAACCAGAACCGCCAAGGTGGTAGTAATCAAAATCATAATGGGTGCAAGGGACGAGCACCTTTCTGCAATCGGTGCAACCAACACCACAATGGGGCATGCAAGAAACTCACTTGTGAGCGTTGAGGTAAAAGGGACCATGAGGCTAAAAACTGTTGGGGCAAATTACTAAACCGTCCTAATCAGAATCAGAATCAGAATCAGAATCAGAACCAGAGGCAGAATAATGAAGGCCCAAGAGGGTGTTATGAAGGTGGAAAGCCAGGACACTTGAAGAAAGATTGCCCGCATCTCCGAAGGAATGATAATAACAATGCAGGCAACAACAACAACCACCGTAACAACAATAACATCGGTGGTGATGGTGGTAGTAACGGTGGAGATGGCGCCAAAGGGCGAGCTTTTGTTATGGGTTCTGGTGAAGCAAGAAACAATACAAACGTCATTACCGGTAAGTTCCTTCTAAACAAGTACTTCGCAAATGTCTTATTTGATACTGGTGCTGAGAAAAGTTTTATCTCGACTAAGTTATGTAAATTGATTAAGGTTACCCAAACTCCACTTAAAGCTAGGTACACGTTTGAATTAGCAGATGGTAAGCTTCTTGACACCACTCACTTAGTTGAAGGCTGCACATTAGAACTATCTGGTCGTAAACTAAGTATTGACCTTATGCCTTTTACCATCGGTAGTTTCGACGTGATAGTAGACATGGACTGACTATCCAAACATCAGGTGGAAATCCTCTGTCAAGAAAAAGTCATATGAATACCCATAGCAAGAGGAGAAGTACTCTTGATTCAGGGTGAAAAGGGAGGTGTTGTCTCCGGAATCATATCATACCTTAAAGCACAGAAGTGTCTTCCGAAAGGACACGTGGCAATCCTGGCCACTGTTGCAGACCATGGTAGAGAGAAAGATCGAAGACTTCCCGATCGTACGTGATTACCCAGAGGTATTTCCTGAGGAATAACCCGGCCTGCCTCCGTTCCGGCAAGTAGAATTTGGGATTGACCTCGCACCGGGAGCAGCTCCGATCGCGCGTGCACCATATCGTCTAGCGGTGAATGAATTGAATGAGCTATCTACACAACTGCAAGAACTGTTAGATAAGGGTTTTATTAGACCCAGCTCGTCACCATGGGGAGCACCGGTACTATTCGTCAAAAAGAAGGATGGCACATTTAGGATGTGTATTGATTACCGCGAGCTTAACAAAGTCACTATTAAGAATCGATACCCTCTTCCATGAATAGACGATATTTTTACCAACTTCAAGGATCTAGCTACTATTTCAAGATTGATTTAAGGTCTGGCTACCATCAACTTCGAGTCCGCGATGAGGATATAGAAAAGACAGCTTTCCAAACACGATACGGTCATTATGAATTCTTGGTCATGCCTTTCGGTTTGACAAATGCACCAGCTATGTTCATGGATCTCATGAACCGTGTGTGCAAGCCCTACCTGGATAAATTCGTCATAGTGTTTATTGACGATATCCTCATCTACTCCAAGACAAAAGAAGAACACGAGGAACATCTACGGTTAATCTTAGAATTGTTAAAGAAAGAACAACTCTATGCGAAATTTTCTAAGTGCGATTTCTGGATCCGAAAGGGTTCAATTTCTGGGTCACATCGTCAACGAACAGGGTATTCACGTTGACCCAGCCAAGATCGAGGCCATTAAAAGTTGGCCTACTCCTAGAGCTCCTATGAAGATTCGCCAATTCCTAGGTTTAGCGGGTTACTACCGTCGTTTTATAAAGGGATTTTCTCAGTTAGTTCAACCATTGACCGCTCTTACGCACAAAGGGGTTCAATACAGATGGGGTGAAAAGGAAGAAGCAGCCTTCCAAGCTTTGAAAGAAAAACTTTGTACTGCACCCATATTATCTTTACCTGACGGGATTGACGACTTTGAGGTCTATTGTGACGCGTCAATCCAGGGACTCGGATGTGTTTTGATGCAAAGAGGTAAAGTCATCGCATACGGGTCAAGGCAATTAAAGTCTCATGAGAAGAATTACACAACTCACGACCTAGAGTTGGGCGATGTTGTATTTGCCGTGAAATTTTGGAGACACTACTTGTACGATACCAAGTGTACGATATTCACTGATCGCAAGAGCCTCCAACACATATTTGAACAGAAGGAACTCAACATGAGGCAACGTAGATGGGTCGAATTGCTAGACGATTACGATCTTGCAATAAAGTATCATCCTGGCAAGGCCAACGTTGTGGCCGATGCCTTGAGTGGAAAGGAACATGTTAAACCTAGAAGAGTTCGAGCTCTCCAATTAACGATCCATACGGGACTACCGGATAGACTCCGGGATGCTCAGAAAGAGGCCTTAAAGGAGGAAATTTCAGGTCTGAATCATTACGTGACGTCTATGGAACTTCTGAAGTTAAGTCTGATGGACTTCGTTATTATAATGACCGTATATGGGTACCTTTCCATGGAAATCTTAGAGAACTGGTGATGGACGAGGCCCACAAGTCCCGTTATTCGATCCATCCGGGTTCAGACAAAATGTATCAAGACCTAAAGGGGTTATATTGGTGGCCCAATATGAAAGCTGACATTGCTAGATATGTTAGCAAGTGCTTGACGTGCGCAATGGTCAAAACGGAGCATCAAAAGCCATCAGGATTACTGCAACAACCTAAAATTTCTGAATGGAAATGGGAAGAAATCTCGATGGATTTCATCACGGGATTGTCCCGTTCTTCTGGCGGTAACGATATGATTTGGGTTATCGTTGACCGATTAACAAAATCCGCTCATTTCCTAGCTATCAAGGAAAGTGACAAAACAGAGAAACTTGCAAAGATATACCTCAAGGAGATTGTCAAGCTTCACGGAGTGCCTTTATCCATTATCTCTGACCGAGACCCTAGATTTACTTCAAATTTTTGGATATCCTTACAAGAGGCGATGGGCACTCGCTTAGATATGAGTACCGCGTATCATCCTCAAACAGATTGACAGACTGAGCGTACTATCCAAACTCTCGAGGATATGCTTAGAGCATGTGTGCTCGACTTCAGGAAAAATTAGGATACGCATTTACCACTGGTAGAATTCTCCTATAACAACAGCTACCACACCAGTATTGGAGCCGCTCCATTTGAGGCCCTTTACGGACGGAAATACAGATCGCCGGTCTGTTGGGCCGAGGTCGGTGAGAGCCAACTCACTGGACCGGAACTAGTACACGAAACCACAGAGAGAATCGTGCAAATCAGAAACCGCATGAAAGCGGCAAGAGATAGACAAAGGAGTTATGCAGATAAACGCCGAAGGCCGTTAGAATTTGAAGTCCGCGACAAAGTACTACAGAAAGTATCACCTTGGAAAGGCGTCGTACGCCTTGGCAAGCGCGGGAAGTTAAATCCCCGCTATGTAGGACCATTCGAGATCACCGGAAACATTGGTCCGGTGGCTTACCGTTTAAATCTACCTCCTGAATTGGATGGAGTACACAACGTGTTTCACGTTTCGAACCTGAGAAAGTGTTTAGCTGATGACACTCTTATAGTTCCATTAGAAGAACTGCAAGTCGATGAACAACTGCGATTTATCGAACAACCCGTGGAAATCATGGGACGTGAGGAGAAAACATTGAAACAAAGAAAAATTCCAATCGTCAAAGTGAGATGGCAATCTAAGCGTGGACCGGAGTTCACGTGAGAACGAGAAGATCAGATGAGAAAGAAATATCCTCACCTATTTGATCAAGCGTAAACATCTAATTAAGGTCTTAGTTAAATTTTGGGACAAAATTTCCTTAACAAGGGGATGATGTAGCAACCCTAAAATTTTTCTTGTCCTTCCACAGAAACCGTAGCAACTTAAGGCAATTTTCGGGACGAAAATTCCTTAACAAGGGGATGATGTGACAACCGGCAATTCCCCAGGCTAACTCCGTTAATAACTTGTGTTATATTTCGATAACGTCCGTTACTTCGGTTAACTAGAATAGTTACACGAACATTGCACATGAGTCTAGACGCCGGTTAACTTACTTGAATATAATTATATAATTTATAATTTTATATAGATTATATTTATGATTTTCACGAAAACGTTTTGTCATTTTATGTGACAATTATATTTATTATTTTTATGTGGTATATATATATATATATATATATATATATATACGCATGTCATTTTATGATTTTATGTGACGACGTGTCACGTAAATTATGCGAAGCGTTTCTATATATTTTTTTATAGGAATTTAAAAAAATATATAGTTATGGGTTATAACTATGATTTTATGTGAATCATTTATATAATTATAAATTGGTATTTATGATTTTATGTGCATCAATTCGGGTTTACATCCTACAAACGTTACACGTCAATTATATTTGTGACAAACACACGTATACATTCGATTTAGGGTGTTGAGATGCATGCACTCGTTTGGCCATTGTTTACGTTTTCCTTTAGTCTCGTTATCCTTTTATAAACCCGAGGGACTATTCCTGCCAATTACTAAATCAGTTTCCTTTGATAAAACTTGGATGGCCCTTTATGCAATTACCTCAAACCTTGTGTCACACTAGAAAAAAATGGAGGGACTGAATCTGCCAACTGCTCAAACTCGATTGAGGGCGTTAATGCACAGAGGCACGCTTAAACCGTATCATGTTCCGATTTTCAGTTTCTGCTCTTCAATTTAATCCAATTCAATTGAGATTAATCATTGGGTTAAGACAACAATTGATTCTTAATCAATACCTCCATCACTTGGCATTCTATCTCCACACAAAAACACATATCTCTTTCTCTCGTTTCTTTTAGTTTTTCCGGTGAACTCAAATTTCCGGCCAAAATACTCACCGAATCAACACCATTCCACACCCTTTGTGATCCTCTTTCATCGCTGAACAACCAGGAGAAGTCAGATTCGAGTTTCGTGACGGTGCTCAGTGTTCGCGTTCAAGGTTCGGGTTCTATTTCGGCTTCAAAAACTCACCTTTTCACGTTTCTAATTCAAGGTAATAACATCTTCATGAAAATCGCACGTTTTATGTCTCTCGTTTTGTGTTTTACGATTTTCCGGTGACCAGAAAATAATTCCGGCGAGATTAGGGTTTGTAGGTAGAAGATGACCCTGACTGTTACCAGATATATATCCTGCATACGGGTTATATCACAAAAGGTTCGGGTGGCCTAGTGGTCCGCTGTCCGCATTATAACGCGGAGGTCACCAGTTCGAACCCTCCCAGCCCCTAAATCTTTTATCATTTTCTTTTAATTCCTAATATGGTTTCCTTGTCGCTGGATGATTAAAACCAAAGGGCTGCGAACCAGTTAACATACGGAGCCCCTAGCCCAGCGGTTAGGGTGTTGCTGTTTCTTTGGGAGGTCACAGGTTCGACCCTGGTGACCTCCGGTTTCCCTGATTTTATTTTTTTTCACTGTTTTATGAACTTGCATGATCCGAAACCTATCACCAATCATTTTCCTTGTGATCTTGGACCAGTAGAAAACCTCGTAGACATCGTTACTTTCGTTTCTCTCGTCAAATTATATAATTTGGTTATTATATATAAAAATGTTGATTATTTGATAATAAAATTTTAACGAATACCTGTTTGAGAAAATATATAAATGAACGTATTTGGAAATATAAAACGAACGTTTTATCAACTCTTATATTTATGAAAAAATATATATATATATATATATATTATATACATATTTATAAATATATCTATCTGCATGCATAAATATGCGTTTCGACTACCCGGTTTCGTAAAAGATGATATTTATCTTTTATTCGCTCTTGGGTGAACTTTTATCCTTTCGACGTCGTCATCAACTTGATTCTTGAGTAAAATGATTTCTGTCTAAATGCTGTCTTATTTGGAATTATCACCTACGTCATATTTGAAATCACTTGATATCTATACCGTCGTCTAGGCTATGTTACTCATGTGCGGACACACACTTACGTATGTAAAATCAATAGGTGCTCGGTAGTTACGCAAGGCTTGAAGTCTTACTAAATTGTAGCAGCGCACCCTAAGGTGAGTTTCACAACCTTTACGTTACGTCCGGTTTTGGACGATAACACACGCAAACACGTTACACCCGGGTTAGGGTGATAACACGACAACGTTTATGTATGATTAAAGTAGAAATCCAACATATATCACATGTTCACGTAAAATGCTTATCTTTGAAAGTCCTTACTTATCGAACCGTTAATAGTTTATAGCGAGGGGATATTGGGTAGTACTACTGGGGTCTGACAAACCCCACTCAGCGGGCACGAGATGCACCACCCGACTGGCGGTCGGACTGAGGACAATGTCAGCCTAACTTACCGTGATCGAGAAGACACGGGGAAGGCAAACCACGTAAGGATTATTCCTACAACTAATTGGTCAGCTTCGGTTGCGAACGTTTTAGTGACATGAACTTAGGCTCGCTACCTACGATATGGATTGTACTGTTAATATACATGCTTATATACGAATAAAAACTGTTGTATTCGTACTGCATAACTATACTAGTTATACTTATGTGCTTATGTGAACTCACCAACATTAGTTGACACTTTCTCTTATGCATGCTTTGCAGGACGCTAGGAGAATCTGATTTTTGGGCACGTACGTTGGCTAAAACTTTTTATTTTGGGAATTGGTTTTCAAATCCTTTCAACTTGAACTGGTATTTACTTATCGGGCGCTTGCTTGCGCAACTTGACTTTTATGAGCTTCCGCTAAACTTTAACTCTGGTTGATATTTCCCGTTTGGAAATATATTTACAATTTGAACCCTTAACTTGTGTTTGATGTAACTAATGACTCGGGTCCTGGTCTGGTTCACACCCCACACGGTAAAACTCCGTTAGTGGAAATTGGGGGTGTGACAATTACAGAGAAAACGAATGAGGAGAAGAGAATTGAAGATATCCCGATCGTGAAGGACTTTCCTGAAGTCTTCCCGGAAGATCTGCCAGGTCTACCGCCTCATCGAGAAGTCGAATTTCAGATTGATCTTGATCCTGGAGCAGCACCTATTGCTCGTGCACCTTATCGTTTAGCACCAAATGAGTTACAAGAGCTATATACTCAACTTCAAGAACTACTTGAAAAGGGATTTATTAGGCCCAGCTCATCACCCTGGGGAGCTCCAGTGTTGTTTGTTAAGAAGAAAGATGGAACCTTTCGAATGTGCATCGATTACAGAGAACTCAACAAGGTGACTGTTAAGAATCGTTATCCCTTGCCCCGAATCGATGATTTGTTTGATCAACTACAAGGATCTAGCTACTATTCCAAAATCGATTTAAGATCAGGTTATCACCAGTTGAGAGTCCGCGAGGAGGATGTCTCGAAAACAGCGTTTAGAACTCGTTATGGTCATTATGAGTTCATGGTTATGCCATTTGGTTTAACCAACGCACCAGCGATTTTCATGGACTTGATGAATCGCGTTTGCAAGCCATATCTCGACAAATTCGTCATCGTCTTCATTGATGATATTCTGATTTATTCTAAGTCTAAAGAGGAACACGAACAACATCTTCATTTGATCTTAGAGTTACTTAAGAAGGAGCAATTGTATGCAAAATTTTCAAAGTGTGATTTCTGGATGCGTGAGGTGCAATTTCTTGGTCATACGTTAATGACCAGGGGATTCACGTTGATCCAATCAAGGTTGAGGCAATTAAGAATTGGCCTGCGCCTAAGACACCCACGGAAATTCGCCAATTTCTTGGTTTGGCAGGTTATTATAAACGATTTATTGAGGGGTTTTCAAAGATAGCTCAACCTCTTACGGCGCTAACGCATAAAGGAACGGCGTATAACTGGAATGAAAAGCATGACGCCGCTTTTCAGCTACTAAAGCAGAAACTTTGTAACGCTCCAATATTATCCCTACCAGAGGGTAGTGATGATTTCGTGGTGTATTGTGATGCATCGAAGCAAGGATTAGGTTGCGTGCTGATGTAAAGGGAGAAAGTTATAGCTTATGCCTCTCGCCAATTAAAGATTCACGAGCAGAATTATACAACTCATGATTTGGAGTTGGGAGCAGTCATTTTCGCGTTGAAAATTTGGAGACATTATCTTTATGGTACAAAGTGTACTATCTACACTGATCACAAAAGTCTCGAGCATATCTTTGCTCAAAAGGAATTGAACATGAGACAACGTCGTTGGGTGGAACTTCTTAATGACTACGATTGCGCAATTAGATACCATCCAGGCAAAGCTAATGTAGTAGCTGATGCCTTAAGTCGGAAGGATAACCCCAAGCCTAGAAGAGTTCGTGCGTTGCAACTTACTATTCATACAGGATTACCCGATCAGATCCGGAATGCACAACTCGAAGCACTCAAAGATGAGAACGTTGAATTAGAATCCTTGCGGGGTATGGATAAATTACTGGAAGTTAGATCCGATGGTATCCGGTATTGTGCAAACCGAATATGGATTCCCGTATATGAAAATTTGAGGGAATTGCTATGGATTCTATCACAAAGTTACCCCGTACAGCAAGCTGATGTGATACAATTTGGGTAATTGTTGATCGCCTAACCAAGTCGGCACATTTTCTACCGAACAAGGAAACTGATACCTCCGAGACATTAGGCAAACTTTATCTTAAAGAGATCGTCTCGCGACATGGAGTACCAGTTTCTATTATATCAGATCGAGACGCTCGATTTACATCCAAATGTTGGGAATCTCTGCATAAAGCATTGGGATCGCGTTTGGATATGAGTAATGCATATCACCCTCAGACCGATGGTAAAAGTGAACGGACCATTCAAGCTCTTGAAGACATGTTGCGTGCATGTGCGATCGATTTCGGTGAAAGTTGGGATAAACACTTACCCTTAGTGGAATTCTCTTATAACAATAGTTACCACACCAGTATTGGTGTAGCTCCGTTTGAACCACTTTACGGGCGAAAGTGTAGATCACTTCTCTGTTGGGCGGGTGTTGGTGATAGTCAACTCACAAGTCCTGAGTTAGTACTCGAGACAACAGAGAAAATCGTGCAAATTCGTAATCGTATGGCAGCCGCACGAGATAGACAGAAAAGTTATGCCGATAAACGGAGAAGACCTTTGGAATTTGAGGAAGGAGACAAGGTCTTGTTAAAAGTCTCACCCTGGAAGGGTGTAGTACGTTCTGGTAAACGTGGTAAGTTAAACCCGAGATATATTGGACCAGTCGAGATTGTTAAAAGAGTTGGTCTATCATCGTATGAACTAAACTTACCAGCAGAGCTAAGTGGGTTCCATAACGCTTTCCATGTGTTGAATTTAAAGAAATGCTTAGCGGATGAGACACTAATCACTCCACTCGAGGAGTTACATGTGGATGAACAACTTCAATTTATCGAAGAACCGGTAGAAATTATGGACCGGGAGGTTAAACAGTTAAAGCGTAGCGAAATCCCAATCGTTAAAGTTCGCTAGAACTCGAGACATGGTCCTGAATTCACCTGAGAACGTGAAGATCAGATGATGAAGAAATATCCCAGACTATTCAAGGTTCAGTCTTCGGCTAGTTCAAGTACTGGTTTAATTTTCGCGGACGAAAATTCTTCAACAAGGGGATGATGTGACGACTGAGAATTTTTTTTTCTTTCTTTTCTTTTTCTTTGTGTCTAACTCATTAACTTTTACCGCGTTACGCAATTTTCGAGGACGAAAATTCTTCAACAAGGGGATACTGTGACAATCCGACTTTTCAGGTCATTTTCTGACATTAACTGAACGTAAACCGTATTAAATGTTGTGTGAACATTTATGTGTTGACTTTAGCAATTAGGGTTTTGTGTAGCAATCACTAAACGAGCATGCACTTAAGTTTGACGTTTGATATTCTTGTTCTATGATTTTATGTAAATCGTATGTTACGATTTCCTGTGAACGTTGCGTCATTTTATGTGACAATTGTATCTTATGATTTTAGGTGATAAATATAAATATATGTATATATATAAAACATAATTTAATCACATTTATGATCTTATGTAATTTAAAGACTCTAATTACAAGTTATCAATCATGGAGTTATGTATTTTAATTATATATAAGTTATAGAATTAAAACCTATGATTTTATGTGAAAATTAAATGGAGAATTAAGAATTATTATTTATGATTTTATGTAGTCGTTTAAGTTTACACTTTCTTATAAACGTTATACGATTTATATATTTTGACGTTCCTCGTATATTCGTTGTTAAAAAAAAAAAACGTTCTCCGTTAATCCCGTTAGTCTTGTTAACTAATCTTAAACTTGGAGGGGCTAACTTTGCCATTTCTTAAAGTTCTTTATAACTAACCAAACCTTGAGGGGCCTGTTGTATAAATAACCGAAACCTAAACCCTATTTCGTAAACTCTTGAGGGACTATTGTTGCCAAAGCTGCATTCCCAATCTTTACTCACAATTAACAGACAATTAACAGGGTCGATCGTTTTTCTTTGAAAGACCGATCATCACGACTGTTTCAGAATTGACAATCAATGGAATTAGATATCATTAAGTTGTTGTAATCAAAATCAAACCCGCACACACAACTCTCCCTCCCTCGCAATCTCTCAGCTTCTCTCTCGCTCTCTCTGTTTTTGCTCGGCAACGAGAAACAAACCGTAAACAATAATTCTGGCAAAATCCTCACTTATTAGCCATTGTTTATCATTGTTTAATACGTCCCTGTGATCGCAAGACCCTCACGAGCAACCAGAAGCAATTGGATTCGATTTTCGTGGTGGTGCTCGGTGTTCGCGGTTGTAGTTCGGGCTTCGTTTCGGTGTCTAAAACTCGTTGTATCGCATCGTAGACTCAAGGTAACGGTTCCTTAATGTTATTCGCATCTTTTTGGTATGTTTATTTCGAGGTCGCGAGTTTCCGGTCGCCGGAAAATATCTCCGGCGACATTAGGGTTGTGGGTGAAGAAGATGACACGCAGCGGGTTCGGGTTATAAGGTTTGGGATCGGGTATTTCATCAGACGCCAATCTGGCACGGGCGGTTAGGGTGTTGGTCTTGTATGCAGGAGACGCGGGTTCGAGTCCCGGTCTCAGCCTTTTTGTTTCTGTATTATTTCTTTAAACTGTATCTGGTCGCTGCCTATACATATAAGGATTTCGATCCGGATCTAGTCACAAACAGGCCGCTGGCCGAGTGGTCTGTACGTTGTGCTGGGTTTGGGAGGTCGCGGGTTCGACCCTTGCGACTCCCATCTTTTTCTGTTTCATTTTTAATTGTTGTTTAAGGTGTTGGTTCAAACTAAAACTTGTTTAAAACAATTTCTTAGGAATGTATAAACCCGTAAAAATATATATTAGACATTCAAACCTCGTAAATCATTATTAACTTGTCATTTTGATTGAAAATATAGTACAACTTCTATATATATATATATATATATATATGTTGTTATAAAACCTTGGGTTTACCTAAATTGAGAAATATATATCCATAAAAATTGTGTAGATTATTATAAATATATATATACATGACGTTGGCTTGAAACGAAGTGATTTTTTTGGTGTAAACCTTAGAACGTTTTAGGGAACTAATTAAGAACGTCGTTTTGACTAGAAACACAAAATACTCGGTTTTGGATTACGATTCACCATAAATTGTAATTTCTTTCCAAAATAAATATTCAAATCATTGGATTTAACATGTTATGTATTTTGTTGAAACTTTATTATTAGCGTCACTTGAACATTTAGTTGAATATATACATTATATATGTATTTACTTTTGATATCCTTAACTTAGAAAATATATATTAAGATATATACTGGATTTTCTCGCGTTGTTTCGATAATCGCTCGAATTTGGCACACGTGCCATCCTCGACCTGTTTCAGATTCCACGATCATTCGTTTTTATCGATTACGTTAGACTTATAGTTTATAGAACACACACTTATACTTGAATGCTCGTTAGGTGATTGATTGATTGCACAAGACTCGTTCTTGCTACTTGAATTAACTTTTTTGTCTGGAAACTTTGCTGAGCAACCTAAGGTGAGTTTCACGGCCCCATTTTACTGTTTTAATCCTTTTGGGGGAGATTAACATGCATGATCTATACAACTGAGATAATTAGACTTTTATATATCACTTGAAGTACTTGTAGCACACTATACAACAAAGTCCTTCCTATGGTACCGTTAGTATTAATGACGATAGCGGGAGATATATTGTAGTACTACTGGGTCTGACAAACCCCACCCGGGTCAGTCGCGCTGACTCGATTGGATATCGAACGGGTGTTATATTCGTCCTAAACACAACAAGGCAAACTGCGCAAACTGTAAACAACTGTTAGCTTCGGTGACCATCAACGTGCGAAGTTTCATGTATATAGCCTAGCTAGCTATCTGATATATATTAGTGATTATGCTCTTACAACTTGACTGTTATTGAACAGTCAATCTTAAACTTAACTTGACTATTGTTGAATAGTCAATCATAAACTCAATTTGATTGTTGTTGAACAATCGATCTTAAACTGAACTTGAACTGTCGAGGAACAGTTGATTTACATTGAACTGGGACTGTTGTTGAGCAGTCAATTTACATTAACTTGAATTGTTTTTGAATTGATAAACCTGTGAACTCACCAACCTTTGTGTTGACACTTTTTAGCATGTTATTCTCAGGTTGCAGATGTTCGAGTATCACGAGTACGCATGCATGAGACTTCGAAACCCTTTTATTTTCTTTGAACAAGCCACGTCACCTTGGGTGGCGGTGTTTTTACAATAAATACTTTCAGCATATTTACGCTTCCGCATTTGTAAAACTCTGTATTTATATTTTAATAAAATATACAACCTTTTATTAATTATTGGTCGTTTGGTGTAACTAATGGACAACGATCCTGGTTTGTCACGCTCCCTGCGGCGCGTGATCGCGCGTGGGATTTTTGGGGCTGTGACATCGTCAAGCTCCACGGAGTACCCATGTCTATTATCTCTGACCGAGACCCCATATTTGCTTCACACTTTTGGAGATCGTTGCAATCAGCGTTAGGGACTCGCTTGGATATGAGCACCGCATACCATCCGCAGACAGACAGTCAAACTGAACGCACAATCCAGACTCTTGAGGATATGCTCCGAGCTTGTGTTATGGATTTCGGAAAGAATTGGGAAACTCACTTGGCATTGGTCGAATTCTCCTACAACAATAGCTACCATTCCAGTATTGGAGCCGCTCCCTTTGAGGCTCTCTATGGACGAAAGTGTAGATCACCGGTCTGTTGGGCTGAAGTCGGTGATAGCCAACTCACTGGACCAGAGATGGTGTACGAAACGACAGAAAGAATTGTGCAAATTAGAAACCGTATGAAAGCCGCAAGAGACCGACAAAAGAGTTATGCAGACAAACGTAGAAGGCCATTAGAATTCGAGGTGGGCGACCGTGTACTGTTGAAAGTCTCACCCTGGAAAGGTGTTGTGCGTTTTGGGAAGCGCGGGAAGTTAAACCCCCGCTACATAGGACCTTTCCCGATAACAGAAAAGATTGGAACGGTGGCGTATCGTTTGGACTTGCCACCTGAGCTGGATGGGGTACACAACGTGTTTCATGTTTCTAACTTGAAGAAGTGTCTGGCTGATGACACTCTAGTGGTTCCACTCGAGGAGCTCCACATCGACGAGCAACTCCGATTTATAGAACAACCCGTTGAGATAATGGGACGCGAAGAAAAAGCATTGAAGCGAAGCAAGATCCCAATTGTCAAGGTCAGATGGCATTCAAAACGTGGACCGGAGTTCACGTGGGAACGGGAAGACCAGATGAGGAAGAAGTATCCTCACCTGTTCGACCAAACCTCCGCATCAACCCAAGGTACTAGCTAATTTTCGGGACGAAAATTCCTTAACATGGGGAGGCTGTGACAACTGTAACCTCCCAAGTTAACTCCGTTAAGTTTTTCCGTTAATTCCATTAGTTCCGTTAGGTAATCTCCGTTAGTCACATTACAAGTAGTAACTAATACTTAACTAAACCGGATACGTCCACGACCTTTGGTTGATCACTGAACCCGTCCATATGTGTTATATGATTTGTTACTTATTACCACTGTATGAAGAAATGCAACATGCTTATTCAATTAATTGTGCAATTATGTGATTTATCGAGAAATCGTGCTTATCTTACTTAGAATGTAAATTGACCCCTTTTCTTGGTAGCCAGCGAAACTACCGAGCGAAATTACAGTTTCACCCGGTAGCTAATGCATGACCAGTTTCGCGTGGCTAGCGAAACTGCCAGCGACACTGCCGACGAAACTAGCACCAGATATATAGAAACCCCAAGCCAAACTTCTCATTTTTACTTGCATCTCACAAAAAAAACACTTCTGCACTCTCCCCCTCTCGAGATTTCTGGCCAGCAAAGGAACAACACGAACCGCCGTAATCCCAGCCCCGATCACCTTCCATTCAAGCTTGGAGATCAACCGTGAGTCCCCAAGACCACTTCTTCTATGTTTCTCTTTGTGATTTACTTAATTAGATGACCAAATTTACATGCAATGGTGTATGCTTCTGTTAAAATGCTTAAGGGTGCTAGACATAACATAAATTCTGTAACTTGCCATGTCAATGTGAAGATCTATGCTAGTTAGGTTCCTTTATGTGAGAATGCATTCTTGGTAAATTGACGACTAGAAACCATGTTTTAGGTGTTAAAATTGCTCACATGATGTTGGTAAACGTTTAGGTATGCTAGATATCGAATTGCATGTGATATAGAAACTGTTAGAAAGAATTTTAGTCAAATTTACGGGTTTTTTTAGCGACTAGCGAAACTGTGCCTTCATCAGGCGAAATTAGGTAGCGAAACTATGTATATCTTCATCCAGCGACACTGTGTAGCGAAACTGTAGTGTCGCCGGGTAAACCAACCAGACCTGTCCGAACGAAACTACTGAGCGAAATTCCCTGAACGAAAGTTTAAACCAGTTTCGGGCGAAACTAGGCTAGCGAAACTGTGCCAACAGTTTCGAGCGAAACTAGCCTAGCGAAACTGTGTTATCGGGTATTGCCTAGCGAAAGTGCTGCCCGTGCACACAGCGAAACTGCCTAGCGAAACTGCTAGCGAAACTGTGACCAGAATCCAAACTTGTGAAATTTACTTAAATGATATGCCATGACTTCCATGCTTTGTACTATGATGATACAAGCTTTGACTTCTGATGTATATGAACCCTTGTGTATGATCAACCAATCGGTGTCGTGTGTCGATATGTCGTGTCGTGTTTTCCAACGTGCTAGTAGTTTTAAACACAACCTTACACCTAGATCGCAAAAGGTAATAGCCTCAGTTGTAAGTGACTCTCAATCAACGTATATTTAGAATTGGTCAATACTCGACGGCCCGTTAGTCTTAAATGAAACAATCGCATGGCTCACACAAAATAAAACCAAATCCCTACTCTTCAAGGTCGACTTTGAAAAAGCTTTTGACGGTCTCAATTGGAATTTTTTAGAATCGGTACTCTCTCAAATGGATTTCCTAACCAAATGGAGATCTTGGATCCAAAACTGCCTTGCATCATCAGGTTCGTCTATCTTGATTAATCCCCCCCCCCCCCGACTTCATAATTTCAATTGCATCGGGGAGGGGGGGGGGGTGAAACAAGGAGATCCGCTCTCCCCCTTCCTCTTCATTATAAGCAAGGAGGTTATCCATGTGGCAACTCAAAGGGCTATATTCACAGGCATGTTCAAAAGTATTAAACTACCCCGTGAAGGCCCAATCATCTCACATCTACTATACGCGGACGACTTTATCTTTGCGGGTGAATGGTGCTTGGACAACACTCAATTTCTTAATAGATTCCTTAGATGTTTCTACTTATTCTCGGGCCTGGAAGTAAATTTCCATAAGTGCAAGCTCATTAGTATCGGTGTAGAGCTGCCCCAGATAGAGTTCATGGCCAACATCCTAAATTGCAAAGTTGATAAGTTATTGTTAACCTATCTTGGTATCCTGATTGGCGCTAACATGAGACTCAAACGCAATTTGACTCCTGTTATTGATAAATTCAAGAAGAGACTAAGTAATTGGAAATCAAAAGTATTATCATCCGGGGGAAAGGCCATTTTACTGAAATCGGTTCTAGAAAGTGTGCCCATATACTAATTTTCACTTTTCTGTGCTTGTGACAACCCGACAATTTCCAAGGTCAACTTTACTACTTTGACTATATATTTATCTGTGTATCCGTGCTTTGACTTCATTTAATTTATAAACTTAGGTAACATTACGTGCATATTATATATATACATTGAGAATTAGTGGTCATAGACTCACCATTCACTATTCATATTCTCACTAATTGGAACATGACACGTGTCATGTTCCACCACTAAAAACATGACACGTGTCATGTTCAATCAATAGTAAATTGGCATGTGTTGTAGTAGCTTCTTAAATTTTTATAGGTCACGACGTGGCCTGACACGTGGCCGCGTGTTAGGCCATGTGGTGACACGTGGACACTTGTTAGGCCACGTGTCATATGTAGGCCAATGCTTTTGCGACACGTGGTCATGTGCCACGTGTTATGTACAGGTAATATTTTTCTGACTTAAGCGCAGGTGGTCACTTTTAGAACACTTTTAAAGTTTTTGACTTTGCTCACAGCGTTTTGAAATATGGGTGTTAGGCCGCGTTTCATGTACATGTGGTATTTTTTTCAAACTTAAATGCAAGTAAAGTCAACTTTTAAATCACTTTTAGAGTTTTCGACTTTGGTTACGGCGTTTCGGAAAATGGGTGGCCCGCCGCGAAGCGCGGGCGGGTCACCATCTTGTTAGATACACTACTTGATTAATCCCTGTGACTGTAGTGGAAATCAACCTTAATTATAGAAAAGTTTTATTTATTAAAACATAATAAGAAATATAAAAATGACTTTTTATATTTTCTTCGTCAAACGTGTATTACTAGCTAATACGTCAATTACCGTAAACCTTTTGGACGTTTGTTGTTTTAAACTTTTATTTTTATACCCTAAAACAAATTCGTCTAAAATTATTATCTCAACGATTCATTTAAACCTTGTCGCGTCTAAATTTTATTAACGTGTATCCTTTAAATAAATAAATGATCATCATCATTTTAATTGTTTTTATATAACCAAACGAAACTTCATGTATGGGAGACAAGATTTGCTCCATTCAACTGGTCGATAATGATGTGCACCAAATTATACATATATTTTTATATTAAATATTCCTCACATTTCGTGTTATATTATTTTCTTTTTAGTTTTTCAGTGTAATCCAGGTGAAAATCACAAAAGAAGTAAAAAAACGCTCAAAAACGAAGTAAATATGAAGACTTCGTGATTCTGCACCAAGACCCGAGCTGTGACCTTGCAAAATGGACATGGACTTCATACGACATTCTCTCGAGTCAAGATAAAGTGGTAACCCCAAGACTCAACCACATCTCGAAGCACAACTGCTGGAAGACAACGGTGTGCTCAGCAACCGCTAAAAACTTAGCAATAGCATATCTCGAGCCAGAAAATGAGTTACGGTGTCCATAAATAGTGAATTTTCTGTATCTCGACAAAAAAAAAGAAGATTTTGAGGTCAAAGTGGCATGATTAAGTTCAACACGCCCCGTGCTCATTCTTCTCCCCCATTTCTATAGTATAGTTGTGTTTTCTCGTGAGCCATTTGGCGTACTTCTATGTTTTTGTAAGTCAAGTGTATAAGAAATTTAACTTAAGTAAGATTTTATAAGTGTTTGTCTATGAATTCTTCTTTTTCTCTTAACCAAATCTTTAAAAACCATGCTTGGCTAAACTCTTATACTTACTTGGGAAGTAGCAAACCTTTGATGGGTTGGTTAATGACTTTATGAACTTGTTTAAGGTGTGTTTAATGACTTTATAAAAACCATTTTATTGAAAGTTTATTATTAACTTTTTGAACCAAACGTGCTCTAGGTATCACAGACAATTTGAGGAGTCGAAATCTCATCAACCGGAGACACCCGGTTGGGGACGATACATGATCTTTCATGTGACTCGCGCTCCATGTTACATGATACGTTCGGGTTCCTTATGTATATGTAAACAAATCCGGCAGACCACGCATGTGCGGGCTGAAAGTATTTGGTTGGGAATAACAGTTGGTAACAGAAGCCGAATAGGTACGTGTTTGTGAACTTGGCTATGGTCACGCCGGACATACACATGCGGAGAGCTAGGTATGAAAGAATTGGGTCATAGTCCCTTAAAAAGATAATTTTCATAATAAAATATCTGGCACGCAGGGTTGTTCCCCTGCTGGTTCACGACGGCGTGTCGAGTGTAACGGTTGCCCGACCAAGGAACCCTACAATTAAGTGGCAAGATAAGATGAATTCAGAAGCATTTTAATTATACATATAGCAGACAGAATTCCAGTGTCTAATGGGGACCTCACAATGGATTTAATTGTATATCTATCCTACAAATATATCAAGAAAAAGAATAATGGACGGGTCCTTAGATTTATTTGTGACCTTTGAGGAGCCGTATGAGATTTTCATCTCATGTACGGTTCTGCAATAGGGATGAGAACATTGATGTTATCATCTACTATGATTATCTAATCATAGAATGGCAGAGGCAAATAGAGCTTTTGCACGTTTTCATTAATCCATAGAAAAAGAAAGAATCAGAATTGATTGATATATTTCTTGAAACAAACGAAAAGGAAACGAAAGATGAAACCTAAATCATGGATCAACGTAAGCCCTCTCGGGGTCTTTCTAAAGAATAAGAACGAAGAACCTCATGTAAATACCATGGAATATGGTTTGATCCTATTCATGGAGATTCCATAAATATCCCATTCCAAAAATGGAAACAATTACTTTGTTTGTTCACTAGCAGCACCTTCCCACGACGTTCGTACTTCTCGCAGACGGTTGATCGTGGAGATGGTGAATCAGCCTAAGATTCTGAAAGGTGGTTGGTCTACTGCTAGTAAACAATTTTAAGCGAGATTATAAATGATCATTCAACCTTCCTCAACCACTAGTAATTCTCCCAAGTAATATTAACTTCGATTTACAAAACTAAAAACACCATCTTATTTTATCTTTCTTTTCTTTTCTTTGATTTTTTTCTTAAAACTTATATTTTTATTTTTTCTTTGCTTTAAACTTTTTATTTTCTTTTAACCTTTTTAAATTTATTTATATTTTTGTTTAACCTTTTTTTATTTCTCTTCTTTCAAACCCCTTATTTCTCTGAGAAATATTTCAAGGATGAATCAATATCTGGAGGAATATTTTCGTTATAACGATGGATGGCCCCAATCTGTGTGGTGCCAAATCTGCGGCGGTCCCTATTACTCTCGAGACTGTTACATATTAGTGAGAACGCTTGTGTTCTTGCGAGTAGATGATACACCACTAGAGGAAGGTCCAAGTTATTTTTCTCATTCTTCTCCACCCCCACAACCGACCGAACACAACTCATATTGTCCTAGATGTGACCTTTTCCATGGCGAGTGTTGAATCTATGAACAAGAAAATATAAGAATTTCGGTTGTGGAGATGATTTTCCACCTTCAACTTCTAAGTGTATACATGGTTTCGTATTCTTTTGTTTACGGTGTAGTGAACATCATTATAGGGATGAATATCCCGAAAAAAAATAAAAACAACCACTCACCATATACAATAGAAACACCTTCTCCCCTCCTAAAAATGACCTTGAAGAGACAACCAAAATAATGTTAAAACACATCAAGTTCATAGAAGCGTACTTTAAAAGTATATGGGCGAAAGAAGATGAAGCACGAAATCGTGTAAACCAAGAAGACATCCCAGAAAAGGAACCTCAAAATGCTCCCGAGCAACCAATTGTTTAGAGACAAAGGAGTTAGACGCAACAACTTCGGCTCCCTTCAAGCGATGGGACGTCATCCAAGAAGAACCAACAACGAACCAACTCGGAGGCAACGAGTTATCCATGGAGGTAAATCTAGCCCTCCAAGATCCCTCAAGATGACGCTCCTTGGCACTCAGAAGAAGATGGAGTAATCCCCTTGGAGAACTTGAAGGTGGAGGCTCGGCCTCCTGAAGGAACCCTTTCAGAGTCCATTCATCCAGCTGAAGTCATTGATCGAGAGAAAGAACCACTTTCTCTTGAGCTCAAGGAGCTCCCAAGCACCTTGAGTTTTCACACTCAAAGATGCATGTGATCGTTTCTGGGAACCCGTCAAAGGAAGAAAAATATAAATCAACCATCAGATCTGGTCCAGGTAAGTATAAGTTTTAGTGGATCGACTCGTTCCAATTTATTATAACTTATTTTGAAATTGTTATCAGATTTTTCCCATCTGATAATGAAAGAAAAAAATTAACCAGAATGAGCGGGAAATGGATCAAAGAAAAGCCACCTGATACACGGTAAAATATAAACCGGGTCGAACTTGGGACTCGTAAATAAACCAAGCTGTTATGTTTTTCTTTTTTAATAAATAAGTTGAAAGTCTTGGTTCGCCCGACGGAACTTTGTATTAACACTTTTGTTACTACGAATCGCCGATAAACAACCAAAACCTCCAACATTACGATATTATGTTTTTATTTCTTTTGTAGGTTTGTCTGTTGAGCGAGTTGAAGGAAGTAAATGTATTTATAATCTTGTTGTACGGGAATGTCAGGTAAAGCTTGGTGCCTGGAAAATTCTAAGTGTGGTGACACCATGTACAATTTATCATTCCCTTTCACTTTTTATTTTTCATTGTTTCTCTTTTTGCTTACGCGCGGGCACATTAAGGGCAATGTGCAATTTAAGTGTGGGGACGGGATACTGCAGGTCTTGAATTCTTGTTTGTCCATATTTAAGCCTTACACAAAACTCGTTTGGAAAAAAGAATTGCTTATGTACTGTCCAAAAAAATTTAAAATTCATTTTGAAATTGTTATCAGATTTTTCCCATCTGATAATGAAAGAAAAAAATTAACCAGAATGAGCGGGAAATGGATCAAAGAAAAGCCACCTGATACACGGTAAAATATAAACCGGGTCGAACTTGGGACCCGTAAATAAACCAAGCTGTTATGTTTTTCTTTTTTAATAAATAAGTTGAAAGTCTTGGTTCGCCCGACGGAACTTTGTATTAACACTTTTGTTACTACGAATCGCCGATAAACAACCAAAACCTCCAACATTACGATATTATGTTTTTATTTCTTTTGTAGGTTTGTCTGTTGAGCGAGTTGAAGGAAGTAAATGTATTTATAATCTTGCTGTACGTGAATGTCAGGTAAAGCTTGGTGCCTGGAAAATTCTAAGTGTGGTGACACCATGTACAATTTATCATTCCCTTTCACTTTTTATTTTTCATTGTTTCTCTTTTTGCTTACGCGCGGGCACATTAAGGGCAATGTGCAATTTAAGTGTGGGGACGGGATACTGCAGGTCTTGAATTCTTGTTTGTCCATATTTAAGCCTTACACAAAACTCGTTTGGAAAAAAGAATTGCTTATGTACTGTCCAAAAAAATTTAAAATTCATTTTGAAATTGTTATCAGATTTTTCCCATCTGATAATGAAAGAAAAAAATTAACCAGAATGAGCAGGAAATGGATCAAAGAAAAGCCACCTGATACACGGTAAAATATAAACCGGGTCGAACTTGGGACCCGTAAATAAACCAAGCTGTTATGTTTTTCTTTTTTAATAAATAAGTTGAAAGTCTTGGTTCGCCCGACGGAACTTTGTATTAACACTTTTGTTACTACGAATCGCCGATAAACAACCAAAACCTCCAACATTACGATATTATGTTTTTATTTCTTTTGTAGGTTTGTCTGTTGAGCGAGTTGAAGGAAGTAAATGTATTTATAATCTTGCTGTACGGGAATGTCAGGTAAAGCTTGGTGCCTGGAAAATTCTAAGTGTGGTGACACCATGTACAATTTATCATTTCCCTTTCACTTTTTATTTTTCATTGTTTCTCTTTTTGCTTACGCGCGGGCACATTAAGGGCAATGTGCAATTTAAGTGTGGGGACGGGATACTGCAGGTCTTGAATTCTTGTTTGTCCATATTTAAGCCTTACACAAAACTCGTTTGGAAAAAAGAATTGCTTATGTACTGTCCAAAAAATTTTAAAATTCATTTTGAAATTGTTATCAGATTTTTCCCATCTGATAATGAAAGAAAAAAATTAACCAGAATGAGCGGGAAATGGATCAAAGAAAAGCCACCTGATACACGGTAAAATATAAACCGGGTCAAACTTGGGACCCGTAAATAAACCAAGCTGTTATGTTTTTCTTTTTTAATAAATAAGTTGAAAGTCTTGGTTCGCCCGACGGAACTTTGTATTAACACTTTTGTTACTACGAATCGCCGATAAACAACCAAAACCTCCAACATTACGATATTATGTTTTTATTTCTTTTGTAGGTTTGTCTGTTGAGCGAGTTGAAGGAAGTAAATGTATTTATAATCTTGCTGTACGGGAATGTCAGGTAAAGCTTGGTGCCTGGAAAATTCTAAGTGTGGTGACACCATGTACAATTTATCATTCCCTTTCACTTTTTATTTTTCATTGTTTCTCTTTTTGCTTACGCGCGGGCACATTAAGGGCAATGTGCAATTTAAGTGTGGGGACGGGATACTGCAGGTCTTGAATTCTTGTTTGTCCATATTTAAGCCTTACACAAAACTCGTTTGGAAAAAAGAATTGCTTATGTACTGTCCAAAAAAATTTAAAATTCATTTTGAAATTGTTATCAGATTTTTCCCATCTGATAATGAAAGAAAAAAATTAACCAGAATGAGCAGGAAATGGATCAAAGAAAAGCCACCTGATACACGGTAAAATATAAACCGGGTCGAACTTGGGACCCGTAAATAAACCAAGCTGTTATGTTTTTCTTTTTTAATAAATAAGTTGAAAGTCTTGGTTCGCCCGACGGAACTTTGTATTAACACTTTTGTTACTACGAATCGCCGATAAACAACCAAAACCTCCAACATTACGATATTATGTTTTTATTTCTTTTGTAGGTTTGTCTGTTGAGCGAGTTGAAGGAAGTAAATGTATTTATAATCTTGCTGTACGGGAATGTCAGGTAAAGCTTGGTGCCTGGAAAATTCTAAGTGTGGTGACACCATGTACAATTTATCATTTCCCTTTCACTTTTTATTTTTCATTGTTTCTCTTTTTGCTTACGCGCGGGCACATTAAGGGCAATGTGCAATTTAAGTGTGGGGACGGAATACTGCAGGTCTTGAATTCTTGTTTGTCCATATTTAAGCCTTACACAAAACTCGTTTGGAAAAAAGAATTGCTTATGTACTGTCCAAAAAATTTTAAAATTCATTTTGAAATTGTTATCAGATTTTTCCCATCTGATAATGAAAGAAAAAAATTAACCAGAATGAGCGGGAAATGGATCAAAGAAAAGCCACCTGATACACGGTAAAATATAAACCGGGTCAAACTTGGGACCCGTAAATAAACCAAGCTGTTATGTTTTTCTTTTTTAATAAATAAGTTGAAAGTCTTGGTTCGCCCGACGGAACTTTGTATTAACACTTTTGTTACTACGAATCGCCGATAAACAACCAAAACCTCCAACATTACGATATTATGTTTTTATTTCTTTTGTAGGTTTGTCTGTTGAGCGAGTTGAAGGAAGTAAATGTATTTATAATCTTGCTGTACGGGAATGTCAGGTAAAGCTTGGTGCCTGGAAAATTCTAAGTGTGGTGACACCATGTACAATTTATCATTCCCTTTCACTTTTTATTTTTCATTGTTTCTCTTTTTGCTTACGCGCGGGAACATTAAGAGCAATGTGCAATTTAAGTGTGGGGACGGGATACTGCAGGTCTTGAATTCTTGTTTGTCCATATTTAAGCCTTACACAAAAATCGTTTGGAAAAAAAGAATTGCTTATGTACTGTCCAAAAAATTTTAAAATTCATTTTGAAATTGTTATCAGATTTTTCCCATCTGATAATGAAAGAAAAAAATTAACCAGAATGAGCGGGAAATGGATCAAAGAAAAGCCACCTGATACACGGTAAAATATAAACCGGGTCGAACTTGGGACCAGTAAATAAACCAAGCTGTTATGTTTTTCTTTTTTAATAAATAAGTTGAAAGTCTTGGTTCGCCCGACGGAACTTTGTATTAACACTTTTGTTACTACGAATCGCCGATAAACAACCAAAACCTCCAACATTACGATATTATGTTTTTATTTCTTTTGTAGGTTTGTTTGTTGAGCGAGTTGAAGGAAGTAAATGTATTTATAATCTTGCTGTACGGGAATGTCAGGTAAAGCTTGGTGCCTGGAAAATTCTAAGTGTGGTGACACCATGTACAATTTATCATTCCCTTTCACTTTTTATTTTTCATTGTTTCTCTTTTTGCTTACGTGCGGGCACATTAAGGGCAATGTGCAATTTAAGTGTGGGGACGGGATACTGCAGGTCTTGAATTCTTGTTTGTCCATATTTAAGCCTTACACAAAACTCGTTTGGAAAAAAGAATTGCTTATGTACTGTCCAAAAAATTTTAAAATTCATTTAAAAAAAAACTGTGTACGTATAAGTCACTTCTCCATTTATCAAAGGCTCAAATCTCATTAAATCAAAAAAACAAAAAAAAAAAATTTGAAATTTTTCTTTTATGGCAAGTAGAAAATAAGTTTATTTTTATACAACTTATATTTCCCCTTCTCCCATTTTTAGTGAGGATTTGAGTCTATATATAGCATGATTACCTATAAACATGATCGTTTCTTCTTTGATTCTGAAAGAAACCTAGGTAATTCAGTAGAGGTGGAATTTGACACGGTAATACGTCCCGAGATGGACAAAGTCAGAGGCCACATAATTAAAGGATTGAGCCACCTAGGATTTCCACACTTCTGCCCCCCATCTCCTTTCTTACCCCTAAATTATCCCCCCAAGCAACCTCTTTGAGCCTAAACCTTTTCGTTTCTTTAACCCAATCAATTTGCAAAATAAACCCTAACCCCCCCCCCCTCCCCCTAGCCTTTTTTGTTTTACACACCCTTATTTTAGTAAAAAGCAGTTCTTTTTAAAAAGAAAAAAAACTCAAACGTGACTATTTTTTCTCTCAATCAATAAAATGTGAAAAATCCAAGACGGGACCCTGGATTTCGCACTCCCTTGTCACAAAAAGAAAGATGAAAGTGATGAAATAAATGGATAAACCCGTTAAGAGAAATCCAGGGAAGCTCTTAAAAGATTCTTTAAAAGAAAGTCACATAAAAATGAGAAATCTGAAAAAGACCGCTATTTACGCTTTTTATCCCCCTTTTCAAAATAAAATATCCATACCCTAACCCCAAGTCTACCCTTTTTAAGACCTCATTATAACTATGTGATTTCTAGTGAGATATGTGGATGTTCGATTGCATGTCAAGCCTATGCTATCTACTTATTTTCACCTACGTATGAGTGTTCACCCAAAATATACAAATCAATATCCTGAGAGTTGAGTGATCACTTGTGAGGAATATAAGTTTGTGTAAAAATAAAAGTTTTAAGTAGGTTTGTCATAATTGTTTATATTTTAACAAATGAAAAAAAAATCAATGGAAGACAAGTTAGAAAATAAATGGAGGAACGGTATTTTTAGCACGCCACGTGCCTCTGAATCCATGCCCCTGCCCACTGTTTCACACGGCCCCTGTCTAGTTTAGCACGGGCCTTACGATGCCAGAAGCCCGATTCTGGAAGATCTCGCTGAGTCAGCACGCCCCGTGCTAAACTCCATGACCAGCCTATAAATACCAACCTCCTCCCTCATTTGAAAGCCGCTCAATTATTCCTTTCTCCCCCTTGTACTGAGCCATTTGGCGTTTTTATGTTTTATAAGTCAAGTTCATAAGAATTATAACTTAAATAGTTTTTGCAAAGTATTTGTCTATGAATCTTTCTTCTCCTTCTAAGCAAATCTTTAAATCCATGTTTGGCTAAACTCTTATACTTACTTGAGAAGTAATAAACCTTTGGTGGGTTGGTTAATGGCTTTATAAGCTTGTTTAAGGTGTTTAATGACCATGAAAACCCTTTTTATTGAAAGTTTATTACTGATTTTCTAAACCAAACGTGCTCTACGTATAACACAGCATTTGGGGAGTCGAAATCCCAAAGGCCGGACCTGTGACACCCGGTCGGGGGACGATGCATAATCCATTCAGGTGACTCGTGCCCCATGCTACATGATACGTTCGAGGTCCTTATGCCTATGTAAGCAAACTCGGCTGACCACGCAAGTGCTGGCTGAAAGTATTTGGTTGGGAATGGGGGTTGGTAATATTTTGTCACTTCACGGAAGCCGAGATGGTACGTGTTTGTGAACTTGGCTCAGGTTATGCTAGACGTACATGCGCGAGAGCGGTGTACGAAAGAAACGGACCTTAGTCCCTTAAATAGATAATTTTCTTAATAAAATAATCCAACACGCAGGGTTGTTCCCCTGCTGGTTCATGACAGCGTGTCGAGTACGGTAAGTCGGCCGGTTTGAGGGACCCCATAAGTAAGTAGTAATACACCACTTCGTTTGTTCATTAGCAGCACTATCCCTCGGCATTCGTAATCCTCGTAGACGATTAGCAGTTGGATGGTGAACCAACCTAAGATTCCGAAAGATTATAAGTGTTTGTTCAACCTTCCTTAACCACTGGTAAGTTCTCCCAAGTGATACTAACTCCGATTTGCAAAACTAAAGACACCATCTTATTTTATCTTTATTTTCTTTTCCTCCTTTTATTTTAGTGTACTTAAACATTTTCATACTAAATAGATTTGGTTAGACGTTAATAAAGATAAAGTATTAAAAAAATCCCCACTTTCCATTGTGTCCTTGAGCGACCCCGATTCAACTTACTAATACTATACTGCTCCACGATAGGTACACTTGCCCGTGATGTGGTGAAATAGTAGTTGTCAGTAAATCAGGTTTTATAAATTTAAAAGCTTCAAATGTTAAGAAGGTGTCACAAAATAATATTATATTTTATATATACACCACAGCACACTAAGCTTTTTGGCGCCGTTGCCAGGGACACAAACGAGGATTTTCAGAAAAATCCGAGTTAACGGCCTAACTTTTTATTTTCTTAAAACTTTTTTTTATTTTTCTTTGCTTTAAACTTTTTATTTTCTTTTAACCTTTTTATTTTTATTTTTATTTTTCTTTAACCTTTTATTTTTATTTTTATTTTTCTTCTTCAAACCCTCTTTATTTCTCTGAGAAATAGTTCAAGGATGGATGAATATCCGGAGGAATATTTTGGTTATAATGATGGTTGGCCCCAATCTATGTGTTGTATAATCTACCGCGGTCCCCATTACTCTCGGGACTGTTACATATTAGTGAGAACACATTCGTTCTTGCAAGTAAATGATACACCACCAGAGGAAGGTCCAAGTCATTTTTCTTATTCTTCTCCACCGCCACAAACGACTGAACACAACTATGAACAAGAAAACATGACAATGTCGGTTTGTGGAGGGTGATTTTCCACCTTCAACTTCTAAGTGTATATGTGGTTTCGCTTTCTTTTGTTTACGGTGTAGTAAACATCATTATAGGGATAAACATCCCAAAAAAATTAAAAATAACTGCTCACCATATACAATAGAAACACTTTCTTCCCCTCCTAAAATGACCTTGAAGAAACAACCAAAAAAATATTAGAACACATCAAGGCATAGAAGCGTATTTTAAAAGAATATGGGCGGAAGAAGATGAAGCACATAATCGTGTAAACCAAGAAGACATCCCAGAAGAGGTATCTCAAAATGCTCCCGGGACATCTAGTTGTTCAGAGACGAAGGAGTTGGGCACACCAACTTCGGCTCCCTTCAAGCGATGGGACGCCATCCAAGAAGAACAAGCAAACAACTAGCAACTCAGAGGCAACAAGTTATCCATTGAGGCAAGGCTAGGACTCCAACATCCCTCTAAAGACGATGATCCTTGGCACTTAGAAGAAGATGAAGTAATCCCTCTGGAGAACTTGAAGGAAGAGGCTCGGCCTTCTGAAGGAACCCCTTCGAAGCCCATCCATCCAGCTGAAGACGTCGATCGAGAAAAGGGGCACCTAAATAGATCATCCACTGAAGAACCGCCTTCTCTCGAGCTCAAGGAGCTCCCCAAGCACCTTGAGTATCCATAATCACAGATGTCTGTGATCATTTCTGCGCACCCGTCAAAGGAAGACAAAGATAAATCAACCGCCAGATCTGGTCCATGTAAGTATAAATTTTGGTAGCCCGACTCGTTCCAAATTTTAAAAACTTATTTTGAAATTGTTATCAAAATTTTCTCATCTGATAATGAAAGAAAAAAATTAACCGGAATGAGTGGGAAACGGATCAAAGAAAAGCCACCTGATAAACGATAAAATAAAAACCGGGTCGAACTTGGGACCCGTAAATAAACCAAGCTATTATGTTTTTCTTTTTTAAAAAATAAGTTGGAAGTCTTGGTTCGTCCGGCGCAACTTTGTATTAACATTTTTGTTACTACAAAAGTGCCAACAAACAAACAAAACCTCCAACATTAGGATATTATGTTTTTATTTCTTGTAGTTTTCTGTGTTGAGCAGGATGAAGGAAGTAAAGGTATCTATAATCTTGCTGGACGGTAATGTCAGGTAAAGCATGGTGCCCGAAAAAGTCTAAGTGTGGGGACGCCATGTCCAATTTCTCCTTCTCTCTCACTCTTTATGTTTCATTGTTTCTCTTTTTGCTTATGCGCGGGCACATTGAGGGCAATGTGCAATTTAAGTGTGGGACGGGATACTGCAGGTCTTGAGTTTTTGTTTGTCCATATTCAATCCTTACACAAAACTCGTTTGGAAAATTGGCCTCTGTACTACTCAATTTTTAAAAAAAAATCATTTTTCTTCAAGAAACCGTGTACGTAAAAGTCACTTCTCCATTTATCAAAGACTTAAATCCCTTGAATCAAATTCATTCCAAAATTGAAATATTTCTTTTATGGCAAGTAGAAAATAAGTTTATTTTCATACAACTTATATTTTCTCTTTCCTCCATTTTCAGTGAGGATTTGAGCCTATATAGCATGATCACCTATAAACATGCTCGTTTCTTGTTTGATTCTGAGAGAAACCTAGGTAATTCAGTAGAGATAGAACTTGACACGGTAATACGTCCCGAGATGGACAAAGTCAGAGGCCACATAATGAAAGGATTGAGGCACTTAGGATTTCCATCTTTCTGCTCCTCATCTCCATTTTTACCCCCAAAATATTCACCTAGTAAACCCCTTTAAGCCTAAACCTTTTCGTTTCTTCATCCCAATGAATTTGCAAAATAAATCTCCTTTGCAATAATACCCTAAAACCCCCAATAGTTTTTATTGATTTTACACCCCTTATTTTAGTAAAAAGCGATTTTTTTTCAAAATCCCAACTGTGACTATTTTTCTCCCAGTAAAAAAAAATGTGAAAATCCAAGGACCCTGGATTTCGCACTCCCTTGCAAAAATAAAAAAAGAGAGAGAGAGAAAAAGAAATGCAAGTAGTGAAATAAATGGATAAACCCCTTAAGAGCAATCTAGGGAATCTCTTAAAAGATTCTTTAGAAGAAAGTCACACAAAAACAGGAAGTCCCAAAAAGACCGATATTTACGCTTTTTACCCCCTTTCAAATATAATATCCATACCCTAACCCCAAATCTACCATTTTTAAGACCTAATGATAATTATGTGATTTCTGGTGAGATCTGTGGAGGTTCGATTGCCTGTCAAGCCTATGCTATCTACTTGTTTTCACCTAGGTATGAGTGTTCACCCCAAATATATACAAATCAATACCCCGAGAGTTGAGTGATCACTTGTGAGGTATATAAGTTTGTGTAAAAATAAAACTTGTAAGTAGGCTTGTCATAATTGTTTACATTTCAACAAATAAAAAAAATCAATGAAAGACAAGTTAGAAAATAAATGGAGGAACGGTGTTTATAGTGCCCGGAATCTTGATTCCACGAATTGATAAACTTCTGGGATGTGTCAGGCCTCATTTATAGAGTTTTTCTTGAGGACAAGCAAAGGTTTAAGTGTGGGGATGTTTGATATGCGCTAAATTATACATATTTTTAAATCAAATATTCATCACGTTTCGGGTTATCAAAATAGTGTTATATATATTTTGTTCCCTTAGTTTTTCAGTGTAATCCAGGTGAAAATCACAAAAGAAGTCAGAAATGCTCGTGATTTTTTGCTAAGAACCAAGCTCTGACCTTGCAAAATGGACAAAATGCCCTCATATATATCTCTCCCAAGTCAAGAGAAGCTGGTAACTCTTAAACATAGCCACGGATCGGAACACAACTGCTGGACGACAAATGTGTGCTCGGAGACTGCATACAAACTTCACGGAGGCATATCTCAGGCTAGAAAATGAGTTACAAGACCCATAATTAGTGAATTTAGAATATCTCGATGAGACAAAGAAGATTATGAGGTCAAAATGGCTTGATTAAAGTTCAACACGCCCCGTGACATACTTTGGCACGGCCATGCCAAACTAAAATTGACTTTTTTGGGTCTGAAAGCCTTCTGACTCAACACGTCTCGTGCCTCTGAATCAAGTCTGACTTAGCACGCCCCGTGCTCTGAAGACATGCCCCGTTCTACTGATGCTCGAAGATTTGAAGATCACCGGCCTGACTCAGCACGCCCCATGCCTCTGAAGACACGCCCAGTGCCCACTGTTTCACACGGTCGGTGACTAGTTTAGCACAGGGCGTGCGATGTCACAAACCCGATTTCGGAAGATCTCGCTGAATCAACAGGCCCCGTGCCAAACTAGGCACGGGCCGTGCCAAACTCCATGACCAGCCTATAAATACCGGCCTCCTCCCTCATTTGAAAGCCGCTCAATTCTTTCCTTTCTCCCCTTGCATTGAGCCATTTGGCGTTTTAATGTTTACAAGTCAAGTTTATAAGAAATATAACTTAAGTAGCTTTTGCAAAGTATTTGTCTATGAATCTTTCTTCTCCTCTTAAGCAAATCTTTAAAACCATGTTTGGCTAAACTTTTATACTTACTTGGGAAGTAATAATCCTTTGGTGGGTTGGTTAATGGCTTTATAAGCTTGTTTAAGATGTGTCTAATGACTTTATGAAAACCCTTTTTATTGCAAGTTTATTACTGATTTTCTAGACCAAACGTGCTCTACGTATCACAGACCATTTAGGGAGTCGAAATCCCAAAGGCCAGACCTGTGACACCCGGTTGGGGGGACGATGCATGATCCTTTTAGGTGACTCGCGCCCCATGCTACATGATACGTTCGAGGTCCTTATGTCTATGTAAGAAAACTCGGCCGACCACGCAAGTGCGAGCTAAAAGTATTTGGTTGGAAATGAAGGTTGGTAATATTTTGTCACTTCACGGAAGCCGAGATGGTACGTGTTTGTGAACTTGGATCTAGTTACGCCGGGCGTACATGCGCAAGAGCGGTGTACGAAAGAAACGGACCTTAGTGCCTTAAAAAGATATTTTTCATAACAAAATAATCTGGCACGCAGGGGTGTTCCCCTGCTGGTTCATGACGGCCTGTCGAGTGCGGTAAGTCGGCCGGTTTGAGGGACCCCGTAAGTAAGTGGCATTACACTACTTCGTTTGTTCACTAGCAGCACCTTCCCTCGGCATTCGTACTCCTTGTAGACAATTGGCAGTTGGATGGTGAACCAACCTAAGATTCCGAAAGGTGGTTGGTTTTCTGCTAGTGAACAATCTTAAGCAAGATTATACGTGTCTGTTCAACCTTCCTTAACCAATGGTAAGTTCTCCCAAGTAATACTAACTCCGATTTGCAAAACTAAAGACACCACTAATTTTATCTTTATTTTCTTTTCCTCTTTTTATTATAGTCTACTTAAACATTTTCATACTAAATAGATTTCGTTAGACGTTAATAAAGATAAAGTATTAAATAATCCCCACTTTCCATTGTGTCCTTAATCGACCCCGATTCAACTTACTACTACTATACTGCTCCACGATGGGTACACTTGCCCGTGATGTGGTGAAATAGTAGTTGTCAGTAAATCAAGTTTTATAAATTTAAAAGCTTCATATGTTAAGAAGGTGTCACAAAATAATTTCATATTTTATATATACACCACAACACACCAGTAAACAATCTTAAGCGAGATTATAAATGATCATTCAACATTTCTCAACCACTGGTAAGTTCTCCCAAGTAATATTAACTTCGATTTACAAAACTAAAAACACCATCTTATTTTATCTTTATTTTCTTTTCTTTTATTTTTTCAAGCATCTTTATACTAAATAGATTTGGTTAAAAGTTAACAAAGATAAAGTAACAAAATCCCCATTTTCCATTGTGTCCTTGAACGATCTCGGTCAACTTACCACTACTATACTGCTCCACAATGGGTTTACTTGCACGTGTTATGTGGTGAAATAGTAGTTCAAGTTTATCGTGTTTTTAAATTTAAAAGCTTTTGCAACAAAGGTGTCATTAAAGCTACTATATTTTTATATACACCTCACGGCACACCAAATAACCATTTTGACGCATGTACGAACGAAGATTATGCTTAGAGGAGCTTTTATCTTCGAGTGTGTAGGAGGCACAATGGCATGCTAGATGGGGCACAAATGAATGCTTAGTCTTTTGCCTCAATTTTTTTTTTCTTATTTTCTTCGTTTATTTGCTTGTGTTGAGCATAGAAAGGCTAATTGCCACTAAATTCATAAAACAAAGTGATTAAGCACGTAATCGCGTGAATTCATAAGTAAACCCATCGAAAACAAGGATAATATAAGTGATGCCCACTCCCAGACTTGACACCAGGAGGGGTCACGCATCATATTTACTCATAAACACATAGTACAACAGAGATAACTAAACAGCGAAATTAAAAAAATAATCATTAATTTATAAGCCAAGTACAACAGTAAGGAAGATAATACATACTATAACATCTAGATCATATTTAAGTCTATGCCAGTATACTATCGAGTCCTTCCTGATAACTTGCCCACCTAGTCTGTTCTCACCAAAGCCCTTTCCTTGCTACCTTAAACATCGTCATCAACTGACATACATATGTTTTTGGAAAGGTCAGCTTACGCTGGTGAGTTCTACGTCTTTTAAAAACATTACCTTTGTCTCGGAAGTTTATTCTAACGCTTGGGCCTAACGACCCCATTTTATCAAACATTTATCAAGTATAAAAGATTACAGAATTATACTGTAAGTTTAAAACCATTATCCTTAGAACATTTATCATGTATAAGCATTATATCAAAATATAACCTTTAAACATTTATCATGTATAAGATATAACACAGTTATACCAAAACATTAACCATCTACCCATTTAACCATTTAATCATTTAACCATCCAACCATTATAACAGGTATAAAAATAACAGTATTATACCAAGACATAACATTTAAATCATAATAAAAACCATTTAGTACTTAAAGTACTTTGGGTCTCCTAGACCCTCACTTGTGCAAATAATCATTAGGTATAATACATAAAAGAGTTATACGAAATATTATAAACAATCATTTATTTAGTAAGCATTGTCTATTGGAACATTTTCAACCTTTTAAACCTTTTCAAAAGTCCATTTTAATAACCTTTGTATCTGGACTTATAACATTTTCAACACCAGTCCATCACCCGCATATGGAAATAAGCGTTTTATAAATATAATGTTATTGGTCTTGTTAAACCTCAGCGAAACCTATACTGGCTGATTCTATAACATTTTCTATTGTATTACGGGTGTTTATATATAGGAAGTACCGCAGCATATCCACCACACTTTAAATACAAACCGATATGATATAGAATCATTCCAGTATAGATTACATCTTACAATCACAACAAGACCAATAAGATCATATTTACCTGACACTTATTCACATACGCAAGCTTAGACCAAACCTTTACATTTCTCAAAACTATATTTAAAAGTTTCATTCTTTATATTACCCGTTCATTATAATCTTCCCGAAAACAGTTTATAATAGGTAATCATCATTTATAACAGTTATAGGCCTTAAAACATTTCACGTATATGTATCGACACATATTATGTAAAAGGCATTTTAACGCATTTCCTTAACATTTCCCATGTATATCTTTCCTAAAGCAAAATAGCAGTTTAACAGTTTAGGACATTTCACTCGTAAACATTATCACAACCTTTTCACGTACATCAATTCAACAGTCATTTAATAGTTTAATACTGCAAGACATTTCATCAATAATTATTTTCATAACATTTCACGTATATATCAGTCAAAAACCTTTTAACAGTTCTAACGGTTAAAATAGGCAATAATTCAGTTATAAACCATTTGAAGATATTTTCATAACATTTGTATGTATATCAGCCCGAAAATATTAAAACATTTAAAACATTTAAAGAGTGGGCTCATAGAACTCACATTATTCTCTTAAGCAGTTAATTCAGGCAAAACCTCTGCTATGCCTTCCAATTAAACCTAATTGCGTATTGTATGGTGTTAACGCAAGGTTTAATATAATAAACACTCTCTATGTTTAGTTTAACATCTTATTATCTTAATAATATTCAATTATTAAGTTTATTCCTTTTTAATGGTCAAAATGATCAAAATGCCTTTTGGCAGTTACCCTTTTCTTTTAACGATAATATGAAGACGCACATTCCATAAGTTAACGCTCACTCCAGGTTCGCCCAGTGAAGTATTGTTAGAGCATATACCTATGCTATGATGTGTCTCGTGTATTGTATCTATGTGAGCGTGTCTTGGTATGAGTTTTAGTGACAATATCATTGGCACCGGACCAAATGGTCCGCCGGACCAAATGGTACGCCCGTACCATTTGGTACGCAGCCTGTTTAGTCACTAACTATAAATAGGTTTGTGTTAGAATGAATGTTGACACTCTGAGTCATTCTACACTTTCTGTGTGTGTTTGTAGAGAGAGAAACTAGTGAGTCTTCTTTGTATCTTCAAGTGATTCAATACAAGATCTCTTATTTACATCCGTGTTTACTATGATTAATTGATACATGCAGTAGTAAGATCGTATCTCGGTTTTACAAGTGGTATCAGAGCATTTGGCTGCTCTACTACTATGTTTTTGATCAATTTTCGGATTTTTAGAGTAAGAAAGTGTGGGTTTTCTTCACATTTTCATCAAATTCTTCCAATTCCGAGTGTTTCTGTGATAAAAAAAAAATGATTTCTGAGTGTTTCTTGAGTGATTTCAAACCTTACTGATCCATTTTCTAGCTCAAAACGTCAAAAATTCAAAAAATCCATCGAAATCCGCATGAAACGCGTCTGGTCCGCTCGAAGAACACTTGGTCCGCAACTGTTCCGCCCAGGCAATCTTCAAAGTTTGGTCAGTGGCGGTTACTTTCTGGTCCGCTAGCAGTTACGCCGTACCATTTGGTCCGCCGTACCAAATTTGATTCGCGAAGATATCTGGTCCGCATCTGGTCCGCTGGTGAATTTGATTCGGAAGTGGTCCGCAGGTAAAAATTTGGTCCGCTATTTAGATTGATCCGGAACTGGTCCGTTGAGTGCAAATTTGGTCCGCTGAATTTGGTTTGGTCCGCTGGCAGAAAAGTGACCTTCACTAAACTGACGTAACTTGAGAACCGTAAAGAGTTACGGAACCCAATACCAGCCAAAACGTTCGTCTCGACGAGATCTAGGACTTGTACCGCCTACGGCCAGTACCGTCTAGTTTTGACCCCTAAAATCCGCTTGGAAGACCTCCGTTTTTGAGTTTGAAGTTTTTGAAGTATTATTTTCGATGACAAATGTCTGATTTTTAAGCGTTTGCGGCTATGCAAAGCACGGTACAAGCTATGCTCAATTTTGATAATGAAATAGGAACAAGTCAGAAAGTTCCTAAGCTGTTAAAGTTGGAAGATTATCAAAATTAGAAACAACGTTTTTCTGCATACATCAGCACAAACGATATTGATTTATGGATTCCAATTCAAAAGTTGTATGTACGTCCAACTGCAGATGGCGAGTATAAAGAAATTCAAGATTTTGATAAGGATGAAAGAAAAAGTTATGAGCTTGAACAAAAAGTTTATGGTTATCTTACCATGGCTTTACCTACCGAGTTGTTGCTTCAATTCAGCACTTGCAAGAAAGCTAAACAGTTGTGGGATGCTTTATCTGCTCGATGTGAAGGTAATGATCAATATAAGAAGAGTAGACGAAAAGTATTGAACAAGGAATTTGAAAATTTACAATTTTTGAAAAAGAAAATATTTCTGCTCTTGTTTCAAGGTTTTCACATCTGATTAGTGAGATGAAAGTGGTTAAAATTGAAAAGACCGAGGAAGAATTGAAAGACAAAATGATGGAAGCATTACCGAAAAAGTGGGAAAACTATGTATTATTACTTACTCATGATAAAGAATATTCTGAATTATCATTTCATGATTTGACCGGAAAGCTTCATGCTAGAGAGATGGAAATGATGACATCAAACAAGTCAACTGCTCAATTCCAAAATCCTAAATTGTATCATGGTCAAAATTCTGCAAGTATCAATGCAAAGTCTAAATCATTTGGTGTTGATTCATTAAATCCACCTCAAACAGCTTTTGTTCCTGGTCATGGTTCAGGAAATTCTGGAAATTCATCAAGAGGATGTAACTTCACTATTCCAAATCATTCAAGTCCAACTTCATATTCAGCAAAAACACCGGATGAGCACTTGGCATTAATCTCAGCCTTGTTATCTTCATATTATGGATTGTTGAATGGTGGTTTAACAACATCTAATCTGATTGAAGAAGATTTTGATCAGATTGATCCTGATAATCTTGAGCAAATGGATATCAATTGGTAATTGGCAATGTTAGCTCAAAGAGTTAAAAGATTCAAAAAGAAAACAGGTTTTCAAAGTCTAAATCCAGATGGCAAGGTTAGAATAGATAAATCTAAAGCAAAATGCTTCAAATGTTCTAATTTCGGACATTTTGCTCGTGAATGTTCAAAACCAAATGCCTCTTCATCCAAGTCTCCAACAGCTTTAGTTTCTCAAGTTGATAAACAATATGACTGGGGACGAACTTCTGATGATTCTCCATCTCTTGCTTTAACTGCTATTATTTCGGATAAAGGTACTTATTGTACTCCCGATTCCGATGATGAGTCTGCATGGATTCCCGCATCTGCAATGATTGCTCAAATTGTTCATAATGATGTTGAAGAAGAATTAACTGATTCTGATTCTGAATCTGAAATAAATGGTTCTGGAAATAGTGGCTATGAATCGGTTTGTGAGTTTAGTTCTCAGAAAGACAAGAAGATAGAAGGATTGATAAAGGAAAATGAGTTGTTGATTCAGGAAAATAAAAGAAGGATAGAAGAATTGGCAAATGAACAACAAAAGTTAGAAGATCTAATTCAAGAATTTTCTTCTCAAAAAGCAAAGTTTTCAGATTTTCAAGCAGAGTTTGTTGAGAAAGAATCAAAATTTCAAAGTGTTAAACAGGAGTTTGAACAGAAAGTTACAAAGTTATCTGAAGAAAAGGATGACTTAGTCAAGGAAGTTGTGAAATGGAAGGCAGAAGCTGAGGATGCTACCAATGATTTTAATAATTTGTTTGAAAAGTCCAAGATTAAACTTGATTTACTTACCAAGGCTTCTGATGACTCGGTTGCTAAAATTGAAGCATATCAGCTTGATATGGAGAAGTTGTTAGATGAGAAGCGAGAACTGGAAAGAGTAAATAAGTTGCAAACTTCAAATTTGGATATTCAGAAAAGAAATGAAGATAAGTTGACGAAGGAATTGTGGGCTGGATTAGATGAGTTGAGGTTGCAAAAGTATGAAACTCATAAAGTGGCTAAGAAGTTGATTGCTACGGAAACAGAATTGGCTAAGGCTCAACAACAGATTTCTGAACTAAAGATTGAAGTCATTGATTCAAAACGTCTTTTGAACAATGTTACAAATTCTACATCTTTTACAAGTTTCTTGGCCAAAGATGGAAATTTTGAGAAGTTGTTTACCAAAACAGTTTCACCACCAGGTAGTCTCAAAGAAGGTGTTAATGATCTGAAGGAAAAGGAAGAAACTGGTGATTATTCTAAATTTGTTGATAAGAAATCTGATGGGAGAAAGGTTGTGAAGCCACAGAAAGATCAGAAAGATGAAACGGTTGTGTCTGTTTCTACGTCTACTGAAGAAGAGAAATCGGCAAGTTCAACTGAGAAGACTGCTATTGATGAAAGGATTTTCTATGACCAAAAGAATGTTAAAGCAGTGAAAGCTAAGTTTTCGCGTCTTGCAAAGAACGGACATAAATCTTCTGGTTCTGATGAAAAGGTTTCGGGTAAACATGTTGGTTGGGTTACAAGACCAAGAATGGTAAAGTTGATGGGTCTCAAGGTTCAAAACAACAAAGTCTGAAGCAAGTCAAGCTGAAACAAGTCAAGAAAGATGTTTTTAAAGCTGACAAGGTTCAACCCGAGAGGTTTTACAAACTCAAGGGTTCGGAACAAATATTTTCTAACAAAGAATTCCCACTCCATTGTGTGGATGCTCAGAAAATTGCCGAAGTTTTTGTCAAGAATGTTGATCTGAAGAGCAAGAAGCCACATGGTGCTACATATTCTTCTGGAGGATCAAATTCTGCTCCAAAAAGCCCGACTTCGAAATGGGTTCATGATCATTGTTATCAGGTATTCGCAAACGGCGAAATTTAAACAATCGCTTGTGTTATAATTGCTGACAAAAAGGGCATATGGCACAAGATTGTTCGATTTCTGCTGCTTCTAGTTCAAGAAAAGGAAAGGTTCCATATGTTGGTAATTCTGCCAAATACAAGTTTGTTGATGAATATGGCAGAGTGTTTGATGAATCTCCACCAACATTTTTCAAACGTCCAAGGAAATTTTTACCTAAATTTCAAAATGATTCATATGTCGGATGTTCGTCACAGTCAACTGTGACTGGTTCATCAAATATTGATTTACCAAAACAACAAATTTGGAAATCTAAAGTGGTTTCAAAAGGAAATCAAGATACTGGTCGACCAGAAGCGATTCGCTTCGGGTCATTTATAAACTGAAGTGTTTGACCAGTATGCAGGTGCTTTTAGAAGACCTATCGGTGATTGACAAGTTGCTGATGGAGAAGTATTCTGCTGATTTAACTTAAAATTTCATGTGATATCAATTTCAAAACTGAAATTTTTCTGAAAGCTAAACCTAAAAGGTATTCATGTCGAAAGGTCAATTTTCTTTCTTTTTACATTCCGTATATCGTTTAGGGGGAGAAATTGAAAAATCAAAAATAGCGTCTTTGTGTTTTTGTTTGTGTTAAAATGAAAATCCAAAAATAGAGTTTTCATTTTAAGGGAGAGAAAAACAGAAAATACAAAAACACTAAAAAATAGAAAAATACAAAAACATTGAAAAATGAGAAATTGTATCCAACATGATTGGGAAATGATGGTACATTGGCTTACGTGTCTGGCTCATGGATAAACTAGATGAAAAGGCCATAAGATCATTGCTCGATGTGCTTGGTAGGCTCGGCATTAAATCAGAAAGTATTCAGATGTGATAAACACATTAAATAATAATGCTTGACCAAGTGGACAACATCTTGATGCATGTCTCATGATATATCAAGAAAAAGATATGTGAAAAACAAAATGAGAAGTCACTGTGTATACATGTGTTCATTTTGCAAAAATTTAAACTTGTTTGATTTTCTTTATTTTGTCAAACGATCAGACTTTCTTTGCGTATCGAAAGATCGGTCTGATCGTTGTTCGTTTGACGTTCTGCTTTATTTTCTTTGGTGTTTCGTATAACTCATCGGACTTTCTCTGCGTGTACAGAAGTACCGACCTGATTGTTGTTGGGTTATACAATTTCAACTTGTTTTATTTTCTTATTTTGTTAAATCCGAGGCCTTATCTGCGTATCGAAATATCGACCTTAAGGTTGACGATTTAACGTTCTTATTTCTTTTTGCATGGAACATAGTTGACTACATCATGAGTAAAATCGTTATGTGATTAAATCACAAATGAAATCACAAAGTGAAATATAAAAGCAAAAACATATATGAGTATGTCTGATAGTGTGGGGTACACTGGTCAAAGCAAACTTAATCAATACAATAACATATCCAGATGTTATGAGTAGGATTGTGCCTGAGTTTAAGATGGAAAAATTATACCAGTAATCGACATGACTTATGTGCTGAAGTAATTGAATTTGAAGTGTTGTTCAGCATGTTATGTTCAATATGATCCCAAGTTGTGATCTTTCTCGCAAAAGACAAAAATAGTGTCTGATTCTGTATTGCATTTATGTTTCATATCTGAAAAATCCAAAAAGATTTTCGGTGTGTTTTGATATAAAGTTTCAAAAAGCCAAAAAGATTTTGTTTCTTACTTGTTTTCGACCGATCGACATGTGATACGAAATCAAATTTCAAATCTATATCTTGGATTCTCGAAGAGGAGTTTTGCGCCAAGATTAAATTAATTTTCAAAAGAAAAAGGAAGCCGCGTTTCTGTCTTCTGAAATTGCAGGTTATATGTGTCAAGACTCAAGCATGGTGAAAGGGGAGTGTGTTTTATCTTTCACAAGTGGATCCTGAAGATTAACGATGATTCAAGAGTGATCCAACCATGCAAGCTCTATCTATGACGGGATTTCAAGTTGAAGATCGGATGCAGCGATGTTGAAGATTGAAGACTGAAGCGTTTTTAGAAAATAGATACACTACACGTTAAGGGGGAGTTTGTTAGAGCATATACCTATGCTATGATGTGTCTCGTGTATTGTATCTATGTGAGTGTGTCTTGGTATGAGTTTTAGTGACAATATCATTGGCACCGGACCAAATGGTCCGCCGGACCAAATGGTACGCCCGTACCATTTGGTACGCAGCCTGTTTAGTCACTAACTATAAATAGGTTTGTGTTAGAATGAATGTTAACACTCTGAGTCATTCTACACTTTCTGTGTGTGTTTTTTAGAGAGAGAAACTAGAGAGTCTTCTTTGTATCTTCAAGTGATTCAATACAAGATCTCTTATTTACATCTGTGTTTACTATGATTGATTGATACATGCAGTAGATACGATCTTACTACTAATTTTAACCCGTTAACAAAATCTTTACCAAAACTTTTCCAATTGTGAAATAAACTTATTTTTTTCTTAAAACATATTATTTTAGGATAATCTACAAAAATTCAAACCCTAATTCCCACCCGATGACCCAATTTTGACAAAACAAGCTCAAAAACCCTAATTTTAGCATAGTTTTAAAAACCATACTTAGACACAATATTATCAAAAACTAAAATAGGTTATTGTTAATCATACCAATTAATGTAGGACTGCAGTATTTCAGCTCCTAACGCCTCACCGTTTGCTCGTATTGCCCCGACGAAGTTTCTAGTGCGTTTTAGGGGTTTTCGGGTTGTATTTTACGAAATTGACGAGTTTGGAAGGCTTTTAAGCCCCCTATTTATACTCAATGAGGTCGTGGGATGTTCCTCCAGGTGTTATGATGATCAATTCGATGAAAATGACATGTTAGAGAGGGTAATCGTGAGCTACAAGTTGGAGACGTGGACAAAAACGGACCAAAACACAAATTTGCCCGCAGGCTGCAGTCGCGTACCGCAACAGTTTACTAGATGTGGCTTGCGGTCCGTGAGCCATCCTTTTCCAAGCAGGTTTTGTTATTTTTACTTTTTAGCCCCTTAACTTCTGTTATTTGCATTTTAGCCCCCGAACTTCTATAGTTTTATTATTTTATGCATTAAAACATAATGAGACATATTTATAAAAGTTTCTAAGGCTCGGGATACGTTTGATAATATACACACATATATATTTATATATATTTACATATATTCCACTAATTTGCGATTTAGCCCCTCATACTTTTACATACTTATCATTTCATGTTCCAAATCACTTTAGGATGCATTTATAATAACTCCTAAGCCTCGGGACGCGTATAATAAATATAAACACGTATAATGCTCGTATACTTTATGTATTATTTATTTTTTAACAACCCTTTTAACGTAAGGATACGTTCTTATTTATTTTTCACACATTTATCTATTCGAACATGTATTCCCACGTATATATTCTTCAGATGAATATTTCACATGCATTTAAGCTATTAGAATATATATATGTATATACTTACACATATATCCAACATAATACAATCGTGTAAATGTATTTTCCTTCGATTATCATTAATTCTATCATATCCACTTTTAAACACGTATTTTATGCTAACACCATATATACCATTTATCATGGTTATAAAACACGTATCTATCACCTTTCCTTATATCGTTTTATCAATTAACAAGTGTATCATTCACATAACCTTACCTTTTATTAATTCATTACCCGTTAACGGGTAAACATGCATTTTTCATACGTTTATCACGTTTAGCTATCTAACACATATATCATATGTATCTATAACATAAACACGTATAGTATTTGCAAATCGTTATCCTCTATCCATTTACCAACCTCTAAACTATATCAATATACGTTTTAGCTATTTAACACGTATAGCACATATATAATTCAAGTTATGAAATTTTGGGTTGTTACAATATAATGTGCAAAACATGTATAATTTGGAGCACATCACCCCGTCTTGGTAGATAGAAATTATCTACAAACTAAAATCCTCGTGAGAATTGGAAGAAAAATCAAATCCATCTCTTATGACTTATGATATTGACAAGCCAAATTTAACAAGTTATACCTTGTAATACATGCTAGAATATTCACAACCAAATTATGAATAAAAAAAATGCAGATTAAGCATGCTCACCAATTCAACTGTTAATCCTCTGATTTTACATATCACTCGCAAGAGTCTGTTGTCCTAATTGTTAACCAAAGAGTCAACAACAGGGATTTATACGGGTTTTAGAAAATCAATTCGGGGAAGTGGAAGCGCATGCATACAGTTAGATCTGGTTATTACTCAGATCCGCCCATCATAAATCCAGATACGAAACCTTAACAATAAACTAAACATAAAAACAACTATATGGGATTTTAGAGGTTTTACTAGATCTGCAAATCAACAAAAGGGGGTAGATTACCCAACTTCAATAGATCGAGATGCTAGAGCTGGCCCTAACATGAAAAGCACTTCACACGCGAAACCCTAATTAGGGTTTCCACTAGAGGTGACGACAATATCCGACAAACCCACGACAGCGCAGGCAATGGTCAGCGGATGTCTATGGTCGGAGACGGTATCGGCAGACAGAGGTCGGCGACGCCGATGATCAGCGGACAACGGCAGTCGAAGTTGCATAAGATCAAATAAAATTGTATGTGTGACAACTAGTCAAACCAGGTCAACTCTGACATTAACTTTCTACATTAATCGCCTATTATTATATACTTAGACTTAATTTTGTAGAAATTCGGTTTACATAGGGATGTTAGGTCCAACCGATGCATGATATATCCAGAATCGTCACAAACCTCACCTGAGTCAAAAACCAGTCAATTATGTGATAGTTAAACCAACTACATGATATTTGTTATTTTTCATGCAAAGGTAACACAATTTTATAGACATTATATAAACATGTTTATGTAATTTTATGATAAAACAAATCCAACCTGACAAACTATTAATTTATAAAAATAATAACCAATATTAAATCCCGAATAAATCCTTTCATCTAATCTTTTGTTTATTCGAAACCCGACACTAGATTTCCAACACGTTCAAGTATATCTTATATTTTTATCCATTCGTTTCTCCCGATTATATTCACTTAACCCACCCGATAACACATTTGACAAAACCTAACACCCGAGCCTTAACCTCACTCGATAGCACCATCACTCGAACCACCCAACCCTTTCGAACCAACCCACCCAAACCACCCTCCTCGGTTACAGAACCTAACTGGCCAAACCATCCTAACCCAAACCCAGAGAAACTCGGTTACCCATCCCCAAAAAACCATCACCATCTCCTTAATCCTATCTAGTTACTCCTGGTATATCCTAGTTACTTACACCTTCTTTCCCCATGCAAAAATGACGTTTGTTAGATCCTAATCCCATCACCTTGTGTCCTTCGTTCTCCTACTCCCACACGTCTTCTTTCTAGGGAGTCCACATCAGCATTGTCACGTGTCAAAACCACATTTAATTATCAATTTATTAAATTGCCAATCAAAACTAATTTATCAATTTTATCCAAGCTAAATTTTTTATTAAAAAAGGGTTATTGACTTCAAATAATCTTAACTATCACTTTTTGGCCAATAACACTCCCAACTAACGAATTACCTTCTGGCACTCCTAGCTATCAACATATTTTCCTCTACCACGTCCTCCATTAATTTTCTTTAACTTCGTTAGTCATCAGCCTACGTGACTGTCCTACATGGCATTAAATGATTATGTGGCTGTGTACGTGGCTGTGTACGTGGCTTATGGCCACGTAGGCAGATGACTAACGGGGTTAAAGAAAATTAACGGAGGGAGTGGTGGAGGAAAATATGTTGATAGTTGGGAGTGTCAGAGGAAAATTCGTTAGTTGGAGGTGTTATACATTGATCAAAAAGTGATAGTTAGGATTATTTGAATCCAATAACTCTTTTAAAAAAATGGCAAACTTAATGTAGATTTAATAAATTTAATCAATAATTTGAGTCTTTTTAAATAACTAATAAATAATTTGTCAAACATAATAAATTTTTTTAATGTGTTTAATTATCGATTAATGTTTTATAATGAATCACGTCATTTAATTTTTAAATCTTTTAACATTTTTTTTGTATTTATCTAATATGATGAAACTAAATTCAACATGTGTATAACCTAGTATGTATATATATATATACATATATATATATATATATTATAAATAAAAATATATAATATATATATGAAAATTTATTTAGCATGAATTATAAATGGAAATACGATTAAAACAAATACTAAGAATTCCAACATTTACTGAATCAATTTTGAAATTACATAAATAACGAAAACGAGTCGGATTAAGAAAACGGCTAATAGACGGATGCCACAACGAACTTGTTACGAGTATTTTGTATGTCGTACAATGTATTTAATAGGAAATGACTATTTTATTTAAATATGGTTGATTGTTTTTCGTTAATCCATATGTTAAGTGTGTTACCTTATACAGTAGAACCTCTATAATTTAATACTTGATAAATTAATAACCTCGATAAAATTAATAATTTATCTGGTCACAATTTGGGACCAGTACAAATTTGGACCCCAGTCGATAAAATAATAAGATAATAACTTATTAAAATCTCAATGTAAATATACTGGTCCAGTGAAACTATAAATTAATAATTAATAAAATATTCTAAAATTCTAGGATTGTCTGGTAAAAAATAAATCTATAGTCACTTGTATTTTCTTATGAACTTTAAATCTATATTAAGTTCATCTTTAAATCTCTCCATTGCACTTAAACCGAATAAATGTGTCAAAGTTAGCTGATAGGAACTCCGATTATCTCTTAAGAGTGTTTGATAATGTTCCTTGACTAACTTTCAAATCGAAAGTTTTGTCAACCCACTGCACGAAATCTTGTTGAGTGCATCCTTTGCGATCTCTCTTATACTCGCATAACTGTTTCTGTTGTTGATTTGTCATTATTGATTTTTTAACACCTTTTAGTTTAGAAGCCATACTTGATGTGATTTTAAAATTTATCATTAGACATTTTATAGTGATCAATCTAAATCTATGTACATTGAACTTGACAAAATCATTAATGTGTGAATTTTTTTTTTTTAACGGCCAACAAACATAGAATTGCCCAGGTACTCCGTACGGGGTGACCCAATGGCAAAAGGCCACCGCCAGCTGGCCCAACCCAGTCGTACGAAGCCCTTAAGCACACCCAAGTTATCTCCAGTTCCGGGGAAAACCCACCCGCCCGAAGGCCCACTGGTGGTAAAACCCGGTCGCTCTCGGGATCGAACCAGAAACAACAAGGTCCTGGTCTTCCTTCATAGAGCCCCCCATGCCTCAAAACAATATTGTTGGGAGCAAGGATAGAACCTGGGTCACTTGGACACAAGGTGATCACCTTAACCACTCCAACAACATGTCATTGGCTTAATGTGTGAATGTAATGGAAGTTTTGAAGGTCCTTGTTTCTGTTTTTTTTCAAATAGATAAAGTGAACGGACATGAAAATTTTGTAAGTCGATGCATTAGTTTAAGAGTTGCTCACGAATATAAGCCAACTCTTTAAATTAATAATTTATTAATTTATCAATATAATAATATCTCGCTAAATTAATAAAATATCCCGGTCCCGACATTATTAATTTATAGAGATTTTATTGTATTGTCTTATCTTGTGATTTCAAGAAATATGTTGCCAAGACGCGTACATACGAAGAACACCCCTATGATGTAACATCTGCATTTTTAATCATGTTGTCAAAACCCGATCCCTTTAGGATTTTTGCACATATTCGGTTTTCAAGTTAATATTGATCGAAAATCTCAGGTATATATATAAAATAGTATATTATAGTGGGGTAAAGTTCATGTAAGAACAATTATCTATTGTAAGAACTTAAAAAACCAACTTAAATGAGGGATAATTAAGTAATTTTGTTCTTTCTTTTTAATTCCTCCACTACATTCTATTGTACAAACTTATAAGAAAACTAAGGGAAAATTATTTCAAATAAAGTTTTTTGGGTAATTTGATATTTTTTTAATTTAATTTCACATATATCCACCCATATCCACCCGATGACTTAAAAAAAGTTTTTTTTTTGTTTTTTTTTTGCATGTCAGACTATGTTGCATATATGCAACATATGAAACATTTATGTTGCATATATGTAACATGATATGTGTGACAACTCGTACTTTCCAGGTATACTTTAATATTATAATTATGTGCAATTAACTGTGATTCTATGTGCATTAGACTAATTGTTTAAATTAGATGACATTACGTGCAAACATAGACAATCTAGGTACGACAACATTCACCCGTAATGGAAATCAACCAAAGTTCCGCCACTGTTCAAAATGGAACTTCAATAATAAGACATTCATAAACATTGTTTTGTGAAATCTAAATATAAAATGAACATTTAATATTTTTCTAAGTATTACGTAATGACAAACGTATTTCAAACACGTCGTTTATTCAAACGACCATTTTAGTCAAACAATAATTTGGTTTTAATTCTAAAATCATTTCAACTTCAAACAATTTATTTTTCCTTCAAACTATTTATTTCCGTCAAACAAATTTCGTCATACATTTAAGCATAACCCGCTCACGTCGAGCAAACGTTTAAATTTAAACTTGGAGTACATCATTAGTGCACTAAAACAATAAAAGCCAAATCATGACAAGTGACATTCCAAAATTATCCGAAAAACATCCGCGACAAAACAATATTTTTATTGTTACGTTTACTCGTTTCACGTCAAGAATCCATTTTTCATTCCGGACATCGTTTTCGCTCAAACGAAGTTTCATTGGACTCGTAGGACCAAACCGGACTCAACCCGACCCGACTCGAGACCCGGTTTGGCCCACAAAGCCCAATGGGCCTACGGCCTAATTTCTTTTTCTTTTTCTTCCTCGGCCCGTTAGCCCGGCCCGCCGGCCCACTCTTTTCTTTCTCGGTTTGGGTCGAAGCCCGTTTCTTTTCTTTCTCGGCCCACAGGCCCACGAGACTGGCCCGTCTCCTTTTCCTTTTCTTTCGGTTTGGGCCACCGGCCCAACTCTCCTCTCTTTCTTTCCCGAGTTCGACCCTCGTCCCTTTTCCTTTCCCTTTTCTTTTTCCCGGTTTTCTTTCCTCCCTCTCCCATTCGGTTCTAACCGAAAACACAACCAAGTCCCTAACAACCTAACCAACCTCCTAACTAGTTGGTTAATCACAAGATCAATGAGCACATGTTTAAAATGATTTGTCACCTTGATATTAAACAAGAATGTTGGGAGAGTACAAGACCAAACACAATATCCTTTGGTTAATAGTTTTAACCACTTACACCCCCAACGTATTTGTCTCCCCTAGCCACTATCTTTCTCATCTACCCTTTTATCATTTTATGCACCAAAACATTGTGAGACATATTTCTAACGTTTTCCAAGGTTTCTAAAGCTCGGGATTCGTATGATAACATATATATACATTTATATATATTTTCATTCAAACTTTACAATACTTATCATTTCATGTTACGAATCATATTAGGATATATATTTACTATATCTTAAGCCTCGGGATACTTGTAATAATTATAGATACGTATAATATCCGTATACGTTTTACAACTTTACAATAGTTACACTTTTAGTCCTTTTACTTTTCCGTTAACTATTAACACACGTATTTACACATATGTATCCATCAATTCACACATGTATCATTATGTTATTCATATAAACATATATTCATCTCATACTTTACCTTTGTTAACATTTAAGACATCCGTTAATGCATATTTCACCATATAGGCCATCAAACACGTATTTATAACACATGCAACTTATCTAAGACATAGTCTTACCACATTTATCAATTAAATTTACGTATTTATAATATAAACACGTATTTACTATATATATCATGTATCTGTGAAATTTGGGGTGTTACAGTAAATTAAAAAATATATTTTATATTAAATTATTTAGGAATTAGGGTTCTCAAATATGACAAATCATATCCACGGTTCCCAAATCCAAATTCCTCACGTCCACTTCCCTCCAGCGTCCAGCATCCACCTCCACGTTCTCACTTCCGCCTCCCTCCACCTCCGGCGAAGCAGGTCTTCGGCGCACCTCCAGCGCTCCATCGTCCCACCTCAGCGACGCAGGTCACAGTCCTCCATCGTCGATTCTCAGGTCGCAACTCCACCTCAGGTCATCGATTCTCAGGTCGCAGCGTCGATTTTCCAGCGTCTCCACGTCCCAATCAGGTAACCTCATGTCACACTTCCCAAATCCAGTCGCAAAATCGTCGATTCTCAGGTCGCAAAATTTGTTTCCACTTTCCAGTTGCATAATCGATTCTCCAAATCCAGTTTCATCCTTTGAACCCCGTAAAATACCCCTGCAAAATCATTCATATAAACCATGTAAGTAGATAGAAGACTAATTTACTTTGCTTGTGTATGTTATACGGAGTAGCAAATTTTTGTTTGGTCGTTTTGTTGTTTTTTTTTTGTTAAATTGTGGTTTTTTAAATAAAACAGGATTTTCAGATATCCGTTATAACTATCCGAGTCTAGTCCGAAATTTCGGATATCCGAAATTTCGGACTTGGACTTGGACATGGACAGTGAAAACTGATATCCAAAATTTTCGAATACCCGAAATTCGGATATCCAAAATTCCGGGTATCCGGTTTTGAACACCCCTAATAACCTGGTGGCAAATAAGGTGCCACCAATGCCAAAAGGTTGCAGGTTCGAGTCTCGAATGATGTGGGTTTTCGTGATTTTATTTTAGAAAATCTAGAAACTGCTATTTAAAAAAAATCGAGACTTGATAGGTTTTTTTATGATTGTATTTATAGTTTTTTTTTTTTTTTTTTTTTTTTTTTGTAGAACATCGATATGTAATTTCCTGCTATCTTAAAAGTTAAAAAAAAACAAACGCGTATATCTTATCTATAAATAGTCGTTCAAAATTTCATAACTCTCGGCTCAAAATTGAATCTTATTAATCGGAATTGATATCGATCGATCCTTCTTGCGCAGAATTTTACAGAATGGGAGGTTGTTTTTCCGATGTTAGCGGTGGCAAAGCGGCCGTAGGAGGCGGAGGTGGCGGTGGCCATAACCTACCACATCATAGGGGGCCGAGTAGCAACTTTGCTACTTCTTCATCTACTACGGAAACAGATGATGCTGTCGATTTCTTCTATCGTTCCAAAGGTCTTCAGCCGCTATACACTCGAATTGAGGTATACGATTTTCTGTCGTTGATTTTGTTACGATTTGCTGTTACGTGTTAATCAGTTCTAAATAGAATTTTAATCGTTTTCTGTGTAATGTAGTTTTTTAGGCGTTGTTTGAAAACCTAAACGATCAATCTGTTCTACTCGGTTAAATCAGTATGTTAATCGTTAAAACCTAGAAGTGCATCCAACGGAGTGTTTGGACGTACGTTTTTAAATTGATTATTGTGATTTGAAGAAGGAGATTCAGATAATTAGTCAGTTGCTGTAGTTAAATCTTTTTACCTATGTCTGCAATGTAGTCCTTTTGGAGCCTCTGTGTATTGTTTGAAAATCTAAACGGTCAATCTGTATCAAATTGTTCTATTCGGTTAAATCAGTATGTCGATTCTTAAAACCTAGAAGCGCATTCGACGGAGTGTTTGGACGTACGTTTTCAAATTGATTATTGTGACTTGAAGAAGGAAATTAAGATAATTAGTCAGTTGCTGTAATTAAATTTTTTTACCTATGTCTGCAATGTAGTCCTTTCAGAGTCTCTATGCATTGTTTGAAAATCTAAACGATCAATCTGTAATCTGTATCAATCTGTTCTAATCGGTTAAATCAGTATGTCAATACTTAAAATCTATAAGTCTTGGGCATAAGCGAGGATCGTGCATACGAGGCGAGGCGAGACCTAGTTGCCTTGATTATACACAAGGTGCACATGTAGGGTGAGGCGAGGTGGAGCGGTCACTTTTCAAGTGCTAGTTACTTAGTTATTTGCCTCTCCTTTATCCTTCCCTTCTACATTGCCCTTTAAAGTGAGTTTTGGGCTTTCTTTTCTTGTTTGGACTTTACTCACTTGATTTGGATTAATCCAGCACAGGTTCACCATTTAGATATTAGATATTTTCTAAATTTTAGATATAAATTGGATAATTTTTAATGAAATCATATAAGGTTAATATATCGTATTTTGGAATGGTATTAAATTTTGTGAAATATGGATTGCTTGATAAGCGACAAGGCCCATAGGGCTCTTGACAAGCATACAATGTAATTTGTGCTTGTAATTTATTCAATTACAAACACACATGAAAAAAACTGCTAAGTGAAGGAAAAAAAAAAGGTCGATCGGAAGTAAAGAACATTAGTTTGAAAAGAGGACATGTCGATGTAAGTGTGCATAAGCGCGTTGTTGTTAGAATGGAGAGGGAAAACTGAAAAGTTCTCCTAGAGTTTAGAAGTGTTAGAATATACACATTTTGCATGATTAAATATTTTACTGTAGGCGTCTATCCACAAAGATGTCAGAAAGGCACATTAATTATCATTCCTGTCTTGCTCTGTGTCTTGTTGATAGTGATATTAAATAACAAACACAAGCCAACTATTTTATTCAGCTGTGTAGTTTGTACAACATGCTAGTAGCTGTATTTTCTGTCTATCTTTTGGAAGCAATTCGCCTCCATATGTGACTGATTCTTGATACTGAAATTGCAGTTATCTTTATCAGCTTCAAAATTACGTGATCTTGACATCATGTCAAAGGTACTTCAACTAGATCTTATTTTTTCTATTTTCGTTGTTTTTTCATGTATTTTATTCTACAAATCTGAGAAGAAGTTGATGTTATGCTTTTTTTCTTAAACTGTAGAGTGACCCTATGGCAGTTGTATATGCCCAGAAGAGAGATGGAATTCTGGAGGAAGTTGGTCGCACAGAGGTGATCATGAACAATTTGAATCCAATGTGGATTCAGAAAATTAATGTTGAATTTCACTTTGAGATTCTCCAGCCACTTGTGTAAGCATCCTTCTAGTTTGCTTAGCTGTTCATACTATTTGGTATGACTCTGTTGAATATCTAGTAAATTATCTGCACAAAATTGTGTTCATTTTCAGCTTCCGGGTGTATGATGTGGATACAAAGTATCATAATTTGTCAACAAAGGTTTATAAAACTTCCTTCTAACCCTTAAGTTGTTTTGTTAGAGGTGGCTATCACATCCGGTTTATGATTGGTGTTATGTTTTATACTAATGGGTCAAATAGTAGTCCTTACGGGCTGCAAGTCTCTCAAAGTGTATTTTAAATAACTAACAGCTCCAAATCTTTTTATAAACAAGATTATTATTAAAAGAAAATTTTACAATCGTATTTGACACACTATTTATTTATGAGAAGTTAGAAAATTCGGGTCTTCACAACCCTACCCATTCAAAAATTGCCTGTTTTCACCCATTAGCCAACTTGCCTTAACCACCCATCATTTGACTTGAAATTTTGTTTTTGGGTGATCACCGTATGTGTTGTCAAACTTGTTCAATCTTTTTTTATATCTCAATTAATCTTTAATATTGTATATGTTGCACAGATGTTGGACCTAAAAGACCAAGATTATGTTGGCGAAGCTAACTGTGTTTTGTCAGAGGTATGCTAGCAGTTCTAGGATTCCTGTCACTCTTACAAATGTTTTATAGTCATTAAATTTGAATTTCTAATGGATTATGACATGTCTCATAACTACCGTATCTATCAAGATTATTTATAGGCGATCCTTCCTTCCTAGTTCTATACGAGTTGGAATCTAGGTTTTGTTTGTATTAAGATCACTTCACCAATGAAAAAAACCTCTCACTTTTCCTGAATACTTATCAAGTCTTTGTAACTGAGGGTTTTTAAGATGCTTAACCTTGAAAAACCTTACCATATCTTAGAAGGGGAAATTTTGGCCCAAATTGCAAAACTTGGTCCGTTCAGGTTTCTTTATTTTGGGTTTCTTAGGATGAAACAACTGAAACGGTGTCAAATGGACTATAACTAAAGAACATTTAGAGTTTAAGGCTCAAAATGTGTCAGATTGGGTTGGGTGAAACTTAATACTTCTTTTATCCATTTTGTTTGAATATAATAAATAATTTAAATATGATTCCAAAAGCTACACTATTTCGATAATATTCTATTTTTTGGAGGGTAACAAGACAATATAGGAGACTTTGCAAGCATTTAATTTGTACTGCCCAGTGCATCTCTATTGTAATTAGTTTATTACATTTTGATACTGTAATTTTTTTATTTCTCAGTAATAAACAATTTAGGAAACAGTGCGAGCATTACACCATTTACACCTGATGAAATCTGATTCCTGTTCATCTAACATTGACAGATCATGACTCTCCGAAGCCGAAGTATGACCCTAAAACTTCATGGTAGAAACGGGCATGATGTTGGAAATTTGGGTTCAATAACGGTTCATGCAGAGGAAACCGTTGCTTCAAAAATGGCTATAGAGATGAAACTTCGCTGTTCAGACTTGGATAACAAGGACCGGTTCTCTAAAAGTGTAATTCCTCTCACCGAACACCTACTAACAAAATTATAATATAATCATAGTCAATTTGATCTAGTTCGTTTTTACCTCTTTAGGATCCATTCTTAAGAATCTCTAGGATAGTCGAGGCCGGAAGCCCTATTCCAATTTGCAAGACTGAAGTAGTGAACAATAATTTGGACCCAGTATGGAAGCCACTATGTATAACTATGCAGCAATATGTCAGCAAGGTGAAGTCGGCTAATATTATTCTCTATGCCATTATTCTGTATTTTTGCTGAAAATCGTCTTCATATGAAGTTTTTGTTTAAGCAGCTATATCTTCTCTTATTTTATACTGAATAACATATATTTAATCTATTTTTACAGGAGAACCCTCTAGTTATAGAGTGTTTTGACTTCAATAGCAATGGCAACCACACTTTTATGGGGTAATTATTTTGTTGTAATTGCATAAACGCCACATCTTGCTTTCATGCAAAATTGTGTGCTTTGCTCAGATATGTTTTGACTAAAATAGCACTGGCTACTAGCTCTTAATATAGGGATAATGTCAAATATTGCTATTTATCTGGAGGCTTAAAGGAGTTTACCTCCTTATAATTCCTTTCGGGGTTCAATAGAGGTGGCAAAATGGGTGGGTGGTGGAACAGGTCAAAACATGTAAATTGGTATGGGTCATATCAGGCTTTGTTGACTCAAAATACTCACTTGCTTTTTAAAAAATAATTAGTGTGTCCTATATGATTTCGAACGTTGTATAATTTTAATTAGAGTGCCTTTCTACAAGTTTGTCCTGTTCTATTTTTAGCTATCTTTTTGGTTTTACCTGTGAGCCGTAGGGATAAACACAACCCAAATCCACCCATTTATAAGCAAATAGTCGAAGTCACCTCTAGGTTTTGGGATTGGCCTGCCTAACTAATTTGGGGTGATGTTGAAATTATAAGTAAATAATTGTGAGAGCTTTTATTATTTACAGTAAACTTCAAACATCAATTCAAGATATGGAAAATCTTTACAAAGCAAATGTAGGTGCAAATTTTGTCTTTCCATCTTCTCGTCAAAAAGGTCATGAGAAGGTAAATAATTTAGCCCAGGGGTAATTGTTTTTTTTCTTTTTCCTTGCCTTGGTGTTTGCATTCCATTGCTAGTTTCCTGCTAGCAGTTTCTCTGGTTTCAAATTTAATTTCTATTAAGAAAAGGATAAATAAGTCTTCTTTTGTTGTAACACAATTTCCAAAGGGTTACTTAGCACTCCTGCAGTTTTTGTTGAAAATTGTATTAGAAATAATTTATTTTGCAGTGAATGAAGCATTATAACTATGATAAGATCTACAAATCAAATTAGTCGAATGCTTGGAATACTCATAAAAACAGCCCACTTCGAGAGGGCAAAATCTCCAATACACGTACTTAGTAATTCAAATAAAACCTAGACAAGAAATAAAATGCAGGAAACCTAATACTTAAAACCTCCACAAGAGTGGGGCAGTTCCTTCCCTCTATCTCTCAACTTCCTAGCCACTACTAAGCTCCCTGAATTTCTGGACCCATCTTCTGTTAACTGAACCCGGGTCTGACCCATATCAAATTGTCGGGTTTGACCCATATTCAGTGGGTTCGTATCAAACTACCAAATGTTGCTTCCAAATCATGTGTGAAGATGTCATCTGTTTACATGTTATATAGGTTCTCAAGGGTAAACTTTTTGTGGACAGGTATGAAGAGAAGGAATTATATAGTTTTCTTGATTACATTTCTAGTGGGTTTGAACTGAACTTCATGGTTGCTGTTGATTTTACTGGTAAGTGTGCTTTAACTAATTATGCTGAAGTATAATATCTAGTATAATATCTACGAATGATTCACTCTTGCAACTTCCAATTCTTCACAGCTTCAAATGGAGATCCTCGAAGCCCGGATTCATTGCATTACATTGACCATTCTGGCCGCTTAAATGCATACCAGCAGGTTAGGTGGAAATACCAACCCAATGACATATGAATTGGTTGATTCGGTTTATGTTTTATCTTCAAGAGGTCAAGTTAAAGAAAATCACTTAAGGAAGTGGGTCAAATGGGGGTGAATGTCATACAAAGTGTATTATAATGCGTAAAACCTCCTAAATCATTTTATTAAAAAGTTAGATTTCTGTTGGAAAAATATAAATTTTGTAATCATATTGGATACACTAATAATTACAAAAAAAAAAAATTGGACAAGCACTGTTTCAGGGTCAAGCCAACCCGACTCATATCACTCATTTTTATTTGTCGCCAAATGTGTCCATTTTGTCGCCTCTATCCGTTCATAACGCAAATCATTTTCAATGACAGTTGCATTGAAGGCTCTTCATACCATTCCGCATCTCGTTTTTTTACTTGCGTTTTTATGTTGCATAGTGGAACTAGAGGATGTCTATTTATCTGATAATACATCTATTTTTCTGATTACAGGCTATTATGGAAGTTGGGGAAGTCATACAAGTTTATGATTATGATAAGTGTTTTCCTGCTTGGGGTTTTGGTGGGAAATTATATAATGGCTCTGTATCTCATTGTTTCAACCTGAATGGAAATGATGGTAGCTTCGAGGTATAATCAATCCTCTTTTCTATGGAACTGAATCTTATCCAATCTGTTTGTAAATTATATAAGATTTATCCAACACCATTTATACAAGTAGCTAACAAATAGAACTTGCCACATGAGTCGAACGGGTTAAACATGAATCATTCTAGTTCGTCTTATTTAGAAGTTATAATATTGATTTTATAATCATACTTAACACCTTAAGTATTTAGAAAGTTAAAAACAAACAAAAACGTGTTGTGGGTGGCCCAGCCCGTTTGACCTGAAAAAAATTACTTGTTTTGACCAAACCCACCCATTTTGCCGCATATACTATTTTCCACATATTGTAGATTTGATGAAGTAGAAGGAATAATTGCTAGAGTAGATTCACTTGTACCCAAAATAAGGAGATTTATACCCGAAATTATTTTGCAGGTTGAAGGAGTACAAGGCATCATGGCTGCTTATAGAAATGCGTTGCATACCGTCACACTTCATGGACCTACTTTATTTGGGCAAGTAGTCAACCAAGCTGCAGAAATAGCTGCGCAATCCCTCTCAATGAATTCCAACAAGTACTTTGTCTTGCTAATCATAACGGTAAACATATAGCAAACAATTCTATATAGGCATTACTCTTTTTATTTCTATAAAGTTTATCAATTGTATCTTGTATTATCAGGATGGAGTTCTTACCGATCTCCAAGAGACTAAAGATGCACTTGTCAGGGTCTCTGATCTACCCCTCTCAGTTCTAATTGTTGGAGTGGGTAATGCAGATTTTAAACAGATGGAGGTAAATGATTATGATTAAAAGTGATACCAACTAAAGGTGGGCTCATTAATGGTAATTGTCAGAGATGGCCATTTCGACCCATTTACTTATGAACGGGTCAATCTGCGTTATCTGTTGTCTCTAAAGGGTCAAACGGGTAAAGTAAAAAAAAAGTTAGCTAAAAGGAAACTCCTACGTTTTATTTTTAAAAATTCGATTATCATTGAGATGATATAAACTTTGCTATCATTTTTTACACACTAGTTTTTTATAAGAAATCTAGACAGGTGTTTTGGGTCAACTCAACCTTATCCGTGTAAAATTGTTCTATTGACCCGTTATCCAAACTGCCATACCTGCACATTTTGCCACCTCTACATATGACAAAAGGAACCAAACTATTTGTCTATTTTCTGTCTGCTTCTAAATTTACATCATTATGTAACAAGAATACTTGCAATGACCATGGATGTAGACAAGTTGTCAGTCCACTTATATAGCGCGGTCTTTTATTTACTTTTTCCTGCAAAACTCACTGCATGATTTGCAAGTTGCAACCCTAAAGATACCGTCTAACAGATTCTGGATGCTGATACTGGACCGCGTTTGGAGAGCTCAACAGGAAGAATAGCTACTCGAGATATTGTTCAGTTTGTTCCCATGCGTGATGTACAACGTAAGTAACACATATATTACACAGTTTTCTATATCTAAATCAAATTTATCAATTTCGACATATTCACTTGCGTATAGGCCAATTTGAGTTATTTTTATCTCTTTAACAGGTCAAGTGCGAAAATAAAAAAGTTTAACTTCTTCAAGTCATGCAACCGTCTAAACTGTTTGATTTTAAAAATAAAATAAAAATTTTGTAGTAATTAACCCATGTGATCATATCTAACCCATTAACTATATTTATAATTTCTATAAAAATTAAACAAAAAGTGTTTCGAGTCAACTTAATCCCACCTAACTTGCTTTGACCCATTACGCAACACATTTAACCGACCCATTATCAACCTCTATCGAGAATTAACCTGGTTGTTGGCTTTCTTCGGGGTTACTTTTGTTTCCTGTTTCGTAAATAGACTTTTTATTTTTTTTATAAACATTGTATAGGTGGAGGGAGATCAATGGTGCAGTCTCTATTGGAAGAATTACCTGGTCAATTCTTGACCTATATGAGAAGTAGAGATATCAAGCCACTCGGTATTAATCCACCCTCAGCTCCTTTTCCACCGGTTCCTTTAATGGCTTGAATCTTGTGATTAGTCGAATGCATACATATTAGTAGGCTAGTGCTAGCACTTTTTTCTTCGTTGTGGTCGTTTTTTTAAAAACTTGTTGACGGGTTTTGGAAAATGTACATGTGGGTGTGAACTTTATGATGCTATGCGATTGGTACTCGTATTATTAGTAAAAACTAGCTTAAAGTGTTAAAACTTGTGGTTCCCTTTTGAATTAGCTGTTATGAATGATGAAAGATAAGGTAAGCTTCTGTAAACTATTTTGAATTAGCTGTTATGAATGATGAAAGCTAAGGTAAGCTTTGTAAACTAACAATTAAGAGAAGAAAAACTGTTTAGCAGTCTCCTCTAATATATACTAAATATTAGATTCAAACAAAAAATAATAAAATTAAAACATGGACTTCTTTTTTAAATAATAAAATTAAAACATGGACTTCTTTTTTGAACGGCGTTTGGACTACCTCAAATCTCTAATACCTGAGTGAGCATTCTTGAGACAGCATTGCAATTGTCCATACTGGATTTGACACTCTAGAGTTGACTCGAACATCATCAAGGAGGAAACCCACCACTTTGAAAAAATCCCCTTGAGTCAAAACTTGCTATATAAACCGTAATATGTTGATTTATTTCATTGTTCAGTTCTATATGTTCATTACTTAAATTTGAAGGTTAATCTATTAAGAAAATATGTTAGAGATATTGTATAAGGGGCAACTATGCATTCGGTGAATGTTCTATCCCTTGTGACATTAAATCACCTTACTATTATGGCGGTGATTGTAACGCCCGACTATGTAAAGTGACCAATGGTACCAAAACGTTTGTAGCGGAAATAGGCCTTAATTTTTTCTTTTCAAAACGACCACTTTCAAAACGACCACATGTTTAGTTATAAGATTCAATTGTTTGATTTAAAACAAATGCGTACTAACTACTATAACATTAGGACAACCTTTTGCACTCATAATTCCATATGGTTGGTAAATAAAGACGTCATTTACATTACTTCCATGAAGTCATCTCATCCACATGACACATCTATAACTATCATGTCATTTAAAAACTAGCGATTTTTGTTCAATTTTCAACTTAAAATCACATTTCATCTATTTGACACATTTACAACTACTGTGTCATTTAACAACTAGTGTTTTCCGTTCAACTTTCAACCTATAATAACATCACATTTCATCCACTTGACACATTTATAACTATTGTGTCATTCAGAAACTAGTGATTTTTGTTCTTTTCAACTTAAAATCATGTGCCATCGGTTTCACACATTTGTAACTACCGTGTCATTCAACAACTAATGATTTTCAGCCTGCTTCATTTGCCATAAAACGTGTATCTCATAGAAGCATCTTGTAGATTTATTTATTGCCACGCTAGTGATTTTTTATTAACCAGCCTACGCTATAACATACAAATTAGCACCCCTAATATGACCACCATTAGAAGCCCACACACTTGACCTGGACACTAATAATCTTTTTATCTCTTGTCGACCATTGTATTGTTAGTGCAATATATGTTGTATACACCATATAAAAATAGACTCGAATTGCATAATAATTGTTTGGACATCACGATAAACCATCATAATTATTTCAACGACATTCATACGGGAAGATATATATATGAATTTGTAGTGACTCCATACAAATCTAGAAAAGGTATCGGTTTTAATCGTTAACTTATAACGGTAAACATACATGCAAAAACATAAAAATAATTAGTTTCTGTTTGTCACTGTAAAATAATAACAACTCTACTTTACCATATTAACCTCCCACAATGGAGGTATAACACGTTCATCTCATCACCATATTCATCGGCATCATACGGCCCTTCATATATAAGATAAAAAAACAAGACATGATAATCTTTTAACGATTCATGCCCGACAACAACTGATTCGTTCTTATTATTACATCTAAAAGCCAACCCATAAGTTTGTCTATTCTACCTAAGGGCTCTGTCCTAATGATATTGGTTCATCTCCCTGTCATAAAGGTTGAGTATTCAAACCCCACATTGGGTATTTTGTGGAAATAAATAGACTTCGTCGTTTTTGTGCTGGTTCCCAAGGATCCAATGCCTGTAGTTTATGAACCGTTAAAAAAAGTTTGTTTGTGCATGTCCAAACTTGCTGTAAAATAACATAACAATTATTAACATCTGAAGTACATTAACTAAAGGGAAAATTCTATAAGGTTGCTGTCAGACTAACAATGCTTTATGGTTTTAACAAGATGGTGACCCGCCCGCGCTTCGCGGCGGGCCACCCAATTTCCAAAACGCCGTGGCCAAAGTCGAAAACTCTAAAAATGATTTAAAAGTTGACCACTTACGCTTAAGTCTGAAAAAAATACCACATGTACATGACACGCGGCCAAACACCCATTTTTTAAAACGCTGTGAGCAAAGTCAAAAACTCTAAAAGTGGTCTGAAAGTTGACCACCGCGTGTTGCGACGGGTCACCTTTTAACGACCCTTCGCGGCGGGCCACCCATTTTCCGAAACGCCATGGTCAAAGTCGAAAACTCTAAAAGTGAATTAAATGTTAACCACGTGTCGTAAAAACATTGGCCTAACACGTAGCCACGTATCGTCATACGTGTCCTAACACATGACCACGTGTCACAAAAGCATTGACCTACATATGACACGCGGACACGTGTCAGGCCACGTAACCAATCTATTATTTAATGAACATGACACGTGTCATGTTATTATTAGTTGAACATGACACGTGTCATGTTCCTATTGGTTTACCATATGAATAGTGGATTTTCTCTCTTGACCACTCATTTCTTTTTGTATATATATATATATAATTGTTGGGCTACCAAGAAGACTTGGTTACACAAGTTGGAGGTAATTGAGACGATGGTGATGTTAAGGTGGATTAGTGGGCATATATGGTTGGACAAAATAAGAAATGAAGTCTTTTGGAAAAAATTTACGGTTGTGTCTACTTCAGAGAAGACACATAAGGGAAGATTGAGATGGTTTGGGCACGTGAAATGAGGCAGTTGTTGGCATCGGTTAGAGCAGTTGATTCCATCACTGTTAAGGGACGTAGATGAAAAGGTAGATTAAAACTGACGTGGGACGAGCGAATTAGCTAGTATTTTTCGGACTTGCACCTGTAACATCCCACATTGGTGGGGAGGAGCACTAAGCATGCCTTTATAAGGGTGTGGATACCTCCCCCACCAAGACGCGTTTTAAAACCGTGAGGAGCGGATGCCTGAGGGCATGCCGACTGCCAAAGCGGACAATATCTTGGTTGCGACGGGTCTGGGCTGTTACAGATGGTATCAGAGCCGGTCGTCGGCCAGTGTGCCAGCGAGGACGCTGGTCCCCTAAGGGGGGAGGATTGTAACATCCCACATTGGTGGGGAGGAGCACTAAGCATGCCTTTATAAGGGTGTGGATACCTCCCCTACCAAGACGCGTTTTAAAACCGTGAGGAGCGGATGCCTGAAGGCATGCCGACTGCCAAAGCGGACAATATCTTGGTTGCGACGGGTCTGGGCTGTTACAGCACCTCTATGAGGATATGGTCGAGGATAAGACGTCGTGGAGGCATAAAACTAAGGGTAAGGATGTCTAGAGGAAGTTGGGTAGTAGGGTGTAGGATTAAAACCATTTTTTTTGTGGTGGAAGGGTTGGCTTGGCTCGGCGTGCTTTATTTTTTCTTGACTCATTACTGGTGTTTTCCCTTTTCTTTTATTTCTACTATTTGTTGCATCCTCATGTGGTTCGGATTTAGGGGTCTCCTTGTAATCATGCTCTCTATTATTTGCGTTGGGGGCAAGGTTGTCTACATCACACCATCCACAAACCCTACTAATAGTACTTTGTGCTTTTAATGAGCTTTATTGGGTATTGTTGTTATTGTTGAAATACACTAACATGAGCGTCTATGTTTTTAAGAACTTACTATATCCTATGTATAAGCATTCACGAAGCACTAAAATGGTACATAAAAATTATCATCAAGTTCCATAAGGCCCATATAATGGATCCTACATAAATGGGCATCTCCGTTGTAGATGAATTGGAGATAACATTTCGAGACCAGTTTCAACGATTCTGCCAAGCATGGTTCTCTACTTGTGTCAAAATGTCGTCATCAACGACGACAAGTGCATTAGAAGAAGACCTGATCTGACACCTTCGTTTCTTCTGTTAAACATCTTAATTTTATTTAATGATAAATAGCTTATATAAAACTAAAGATGAAGTGGGTTAACATATAACGATTTATATAGAATTTTATGAATAAATAATACTTACGTCAAATAACCGACACACATATCGGTGAATAATACCTCGTATTAAAAAGATTAATGATTAAGTGTTTGTAACACGTACGGCTGCCTAGTAAAACTGTAAAACTAAATTAAATAAA